>CATIWF010034453.1:0-57215 GCA_949630135.1 Balakata baccata
CACATTGAATGATATGATTCTAACAACTTAGATGTAAAGATCGAGATTGTAGATGTGTGTACATGAATGAATGCATGATATTAGGTCTTTAATAAAATGCATTATGACTCCCACTATCTTATTACGAGTCTATAGCCCTCACTATAAACCCAAGAGAACCTATATAGAAGATCTCCTAGTGGATCGATATCCAATTTCCTAAGAATGACCTTAAGGCAACTCAACAAACCATCCTTGGTTTAGTTGGTAGGTATCTGATCCATACCAATTGCATATCCATGCAACTATGGAATCTTGTGCTATCAACTAATTGATGTGTGCACACACATTGGGCTATCAACTCTTGATATGTGCATATCTTATGTGCACTTTCCCAATATCACCTCCAATACTCATTGACCTTGGCGCAAATCCAAAAAATCAATGACATTGGTTAAGTCCAGCCCATTAATCATGAAATTTCATTTCAATGGTTCGAACATATTCTTATACTGTGAGCTTGAGGCAACTCAACAACTCTAACTCTAGACGAACTCTGGTTCTCCCCACATTAATGGAAGGCGTAAGACATAATTGTTTATTTAACGAGGGTTTTTTTTTTTTTAAATTAGTCTCATCATATTATTGTTGCATGCATTTATATATCATACATTCATCACATGAATATATAAAGATAGTTACATTAACTATATGGCATGATTATGGACATACTAAAATCAATTTGTAAGCATTATATCTGTCATCCAAATAGTGGATTTTTAAACTCAAATATATAATTAACACTATCAAATGAGTTAATTACACAGTTAAATGATGTTTTAGAATATCACTACAGTAACATGTAATAATTTTGAATAAATATGAAAAAAAAAGGCATATATATTATATTTAGAAATTGAATGTTTGAAGATGAACCGTATAGAATTCCACGATCCATCTACAATTTTGGAAACCCAACAAATATTGCAGGCCAATCAATCTCTTTGAGACTAAATGGAATGCATGTTTAATCATTCAAATTCCAGTAATAACAAAAGACCTCAAAAATGTTCTTTTTAAATAAAAAAAAGAGTAGAAAAAAATCACAACTTTAGAAAATATAACATGTTTTTTTATTAAAAAAAACATAGACTACATACATATAGCAAAAAAAAACTTAAAAAAAAAAAGGAAAAAGACTAGAAATATAGGATGAAAAATATAAAATAAAAAAACTTACAAAAAACAGCAAAAATAGCAAGCAAAAGAAAAAATAATGAAAATAACATATTGTTTAACCAATTCAAATTCGCAGTCCTTTTTTCACATAAAAAACTCAACACATATAGAGTTTAAGATGCAATTAAAAATAGTGTTAGAAAAAAATTGTGATTATGAGCCATTTTGAGATAATAATTCGGGTGGTTTCCACAACACGATTTTGGGAGAAAGACCTGGATATGTGTTTCTTGACATGAGGATTATGAAATAATGTATTCATATGCTCAAAATGGAGAATGTGAATAGAAATTGAAACTCAAAGTAAGCTCCTTAGTAAGGAGATTAAAAGTGAAAAGTGAATGTGGAAGTTTATCTCACATCATTAAAAATTGAAATTGAACTTGTGTTTATATATTAAGATGTATTCTTATATGGGTAAGAAAAGCAGAATGAAAAGCTCTTTTACGCGCGCTCAAGCGTAGGGGGGTGCAAATCCATAGTCCAAGTAGGCCAATACGTGGGTGCGCGACCTGCGTATACGAATGTCGGCCAAAAATCTCATGGTCCTGAACAAGCCCAATTTTTAATAAAATTTTTTTTATTTCTGGAACAGTCTGCCACGGACACACCCATGTGGATTGTATTCCAGAATGTTCTTTTGAGCTTCTTGTCTTTTGAAATTTCAATTTCTAATATTTCAAAGATTAATTTCACCTTTATTTGCAATGGCATTATTGGCGGCTTTTAAAGAAAATTAATCACAATTAATCTCATATCTCCTTCATCTAGTATAAATAAGTGGTTTTTGCTTGAATTTTTAAAGAGTTTTTTGGAGAGTTTACTTTGATTCTTGTTGAATGGTTTCTTTCTTTTTTTCTTTTTCATCTTCTTCTCAAGTGATAGAGAGTGTGATAATTTCATAGTTCGCTGTAAGTAAGTGTTGTGTGTTCAATAACTACTTGAAATCTGTTGTATCCTGAGAAACAAACGTTAGTTATCCTAAATACCAGTGTATGAGGCAAATTTGTCTTAAGGAAACTGTGTTGAACACAGGTCTCAAATCATTTTCCATTTCTTTTGTTTTGAATATTGGATTAACAAATTTCTCCTTTTATTGTTGTTATTTTACTAATAAATAGTAATAAAAAATAATAAAAGAAAATCACACACTTTGGGAAATTTGTAAAAGTGCACACGACTATGAATGGTAATAGTACATGACATATGCAAAAGAGAGGATATACTAGTAACTTTAGCAATAGGCAAATCTTGGATCCAAGCATTACAGTGTGTGAACTAAAAGTTTACTAATAGAAGACGTCCTTTTGTTGAGGAATTTTTTTGTACTATGACTAGTCTGTCCTTTTTTTCTATATAATCTCTCTCTCTCTCTCTTCTTCTTCTTCTTCTAATGTCATCGCTATTTTCACTACACATCATGTAGTCTTCTTCTTTTGATTATTTCTTCTTCATATTTTGTACCTTTTAAAGCTAAAAATGACATCAGAGTGGCGTGGATGACGACATAAATAGTGAGAAATAGAGAGATGGTGTTGTTTTGCTTTGCATGTGATGGCAGAGGCACTACAAAGTTGGAATGGCATCGTGCTCTCCTGGGGGGTGATGGCAGAAGCTGTAGAGATCTGATAAAGGAAAGTATAGGGACGACATCATTTTGTATGGTTTGTGGTTTTTTTTTCTAAAAAGAAAAAATCAAATAAATGGTATGTTCTGTCTTCTTATAGCATTTTTTTTTCTCTAAATCTTCTAGTGTATCCTTTTAATTTGTATTTGAATTTAACAAAATGATCAATACATTTATTCCATAATTTTGTTTTGTCTTTTTTACTCAGATCTGCTGCTATGTTGTCATTTTTTTAACAAAATGATTCGTACTTTTTTTCCAAAAAGAAAACGACCATATAAATGGTATGTTTATCTTTTTATAGTATTTTATATTTTTCTTTCCTCCAGATCTACTAGTATATCCGTTTAATTTGTGAGAAAGTTGCTAAATTTGTGGTTGGAATGATAAAAGATTAGAGCGTGCTGGTCTAAGTGGCAAAGGGCTCTATGAAACAGCATCATTTTTGGTGTGAAAGAAGTGTTTATTAATAGCTGAAACAATGTTGTTTTGTTGAGGGGCTTTTTGGTCAAAGCATTATAGTAGCTACAGTAACTTTGCTGGCTCTTGCCTTTATTATATTAATAGATAGATTGTAATGCAAATTGAAAGAGTGTCATTTAGCAGTTCAATACTTGCAAATTTCAACACAACACATAACACAGCTCTAGTCAATTTGGTTTGATTAAGTTCGTGAGCCTTACAAGTCGGGTATTGCGATTCTCGAATTTGATAAACTACTTGAGTTTAAGCTCGACTCGATTAAATTTGAGTCGAATTTAAATATTTAACTAGTCGAGTTCATGAAGTTCGTGAGTAGTATGACTTATTACAGCTTTAGGAGGGACAAACTTGTATATTTTTATTCTAAAATCATATTATACAATAAACTTATATATAAATATGTTATGTCGAAAAAAAAAAACAATCTAAAGAGTTATTGGACCAAAATACAAAATAAATATATCTAATTTTTATTGTTAAGGGTGAACTATGGGATTTTAAATTAAAAAATGAGGGATTACAATTTTTTTTTAAATAAATAAATTATAATTATTTTATTTAAACTATAGGGGAGGGGGCAGTGACCCACTTTAGCCCCCTTGTATATCCACCAATGGATAATGAGATATTTTAACTGCTCATTGATGAATCATTTCTCTATTTACAGAGATAAGTACGCCTAATACACAAACCAAGACCCTTTATGTTTGAAACCCTACCTTAAAAACCTGAGTATCAAATATAAACACTACAAGAAACTGCATTTTTTGTGGGGAAACATTTCATATAAACACTACAAGAAACTGCATTTTTTTGTGGGGAAACATTTCGCCACTAAATGTATAAATTTCATCACTAAAGCAATTAGTGTCACACAAAATTTTTCCCACTAGTTCGCCGCTGAAAACGCAACACTAAAACTATTAGTGAAGAAATGAATTTTCACCACAAAAAGCTAATATTTTGTGGGGAAATTGTTTCTCACCACAAAATCCCTGTAATGTCCATACATTTAGTGGCAATATTATTTTCTCACTAAATCACATATAATTTGTGGAGAATTTTTGTTGTCACTAAGGTTGTAAAAACTGACTCAGTCAATGAACCGGAAAAGCCAGTAGGTTACGGGTTTAAGGTCGAACCGACCTATATAGTATTTTTATAAAATATAATGTCTCATATATAATAAAAAATAATATGTCTCGTATATAATAAAAATAGAGAATAAATTGGAAATCTTTTCTAATGTACAAAAATAATATAACATGTCTAATATTCTATTTTTTATTTTTTTTAAATCATATTTCATATATTTGTATAACTAAATATTTAATTAATTATTAAATGTAAATGTAATTTATAACTTAAAAATACAATCAGCCAAAATTTTTCAAATTGTAAAAGAAAAGTAATATAAAAAACTAAAAAAGAAGTAAGAAAAAAATGTAAAAATGAGTAAACAATCCCACAAAGAAAAAAAGTAAGAATGAAAATAACATATCATTTTATAAATAAAAGTGAGTTAATTGTTTAAAAACATATTTATTTTGACCAATTTGATTAGTTTATAGTTAACTCATCTAGTTTTAGGGTCAATCTTTTTTTAACCGATTGAATTGACAAAATTAGACCAAATTTAATAATTAAATTTTTTTTGTAAAAAATTTAAAAAAAAATAAGGAAAACCAAGAAAAACCAGTCAAAACTAGCCGGATCACCAATTTTTCCACCGGGTTGTTTCCGCCCAGTTTTGGGAGTAAAAACTATCCAGCCCAAGGAACAGCTCCCGATTTTTCCGGTTGAACCGGCCAGTCCGGTTTTTACAACCATAATTGTCACTCATTCAATACATTTAATGGCTAAATCATTTCCCACTAAAAGCACATATAATTTTTAGAAAATTTTTCCATCACTGATTCTATACATTTAGTGGCGAATTTTGTCCCATTAAAGTCTGAATAATTTGTGGGGAAATTTTATCTGCCATAAAACCTGAATTTTGTAGTGGTAAACTTATTTTGCCATTAAAAATAGAAATAATTTGTGGGAATATCACCATAATTTGTTATTATTAGGAGTAATTGCTTCTCCACTAATTAATGAGGGATTCATTCTGTTCTAACTAATAGATATAATTTCAATATCATCCAACACTGAAATATTATAGATCATCATCAATCAATCGATAAATGTAAGGAAAGTTTATAAACTTCATTAATTGTATACATACAAAAAATTAACTTAACAAAATAGACAAATGTATTTCGTGATTATCCTAGCAAAAAGAGTTCTCAACTATATAATTTGAGTATTATGCTCAATCAAAAACAACAAAAAAGTTGTTTTGCTCTATACAAAAGAAGAGCATGTTTACAAAAGTACATATGCTTGCTTACAATTTGTTAAATTTACATTTGTCCAAGATTGTCATCAGGTAGATCTTTACATAACTTTAGCCCTACCAAAAAAAAATATCATAAGAATGAAATTTTTGGTAAAAACTAATAATATCAATAATAAAAACATACTTTTACCCATCAACATATAGAACTATGCAATTCCAAATGCGTGTGTTGCAGGACGAAAAATCATATTGAAGGTATAGTAGAACAACATAAGTCTCTAAGCATAATTCACTAAATGTAAAATAATTGAAAATTTGTAGATAACCTTGAGAAGATTATACAAATTTTGTAATCCACTCCAAAATCCAAAAATTTTCCCTAAAATTTTCTGCAAACCTCTCTGAGATAAATAGTCTTTTTTATGCAATTCAAAATGTGAAGTAAGTCTTTGTATCTTATTAGTGAAACTGACTATTACAAATTCAGCAGATCCCTTATTTTTGTCTTTTTCTTCTTGAATCTCACCTGAATCGCCCCATCTATCCTCTTGAGGAAACAGAATTCCATACTCGATCTCATAGATACATATAGAATTCTGTGAAAAGCCGTATTCAATGAAAGTCATATATACGGCAAAAAAAAAAAAAGAGAAATTAACTATGACACGTTCACTAAAAAAAAATTCTTTTGTAGCAAATCATCTATTAAAAAAAATAAATAAGCTTAACACAAAAGCAGAAAAAGAAATAATAGTAATGTGGTCCCGGGCATCGGCCCATCGGGATAGAGATAGACAAAAAAGACATTTTCGTCGTTTGTAGATCACTCGGATAAATGCAGTAATTCGCGAAAAAATTCAAATTTGATTCTACTTAGGGGGGGGGGGGAGGCGCACACTGCTGAAATAGATTTCACTATCATTTAAAATGCATTTAGATTTGCATGTATTTATTTAATCCAATCCATTTCAACTCACAAGGGAATAATTCCCATCTTTATGTTACTTTGGGTTTCCTAATGATTTTCTCCTCTCCAATTTATATGTAACATATTGAAGAACAGATTCTGTACTTCTATACATATGGCTGAATGAAAATACATTTTCAGAAGGAAAAAATGAAAAGAAACAGAGGTAGTACAAGTTAAAATACAGTCCCCTCCTTAGGTTTAGACCAGCTAAGCCCTCTCTCTCCCTCTCCATTTCTATTTTTTCCTAATGAACTGCTAATATATGGTTGTGAACAATAACTGAATTTGTTTGGTGTAGTCTCTCATAGTAACTGAGTCATATAATAATTTTTTTTAGCAATCAATTAGTATATAGCAGCAATAACTCCACTATTATATAATCACTGAACCAAACTAAAATGGGATACATAACATCAGATGAATTTTGAAAACACCAAGTACAAAGTGACATGCTGCAACATAAGGACTGAACAAGCGTATGTGACAGTCATCTTTCCACAAAAGTCATGTTCACAATCACCTTTTGAATTAACATTTTAATTTTAATTTTCTGTTGAACGTAAATGGATAAAACGTAGCATCCATATATAAATGCACGATTAGTTAGTGGGACTTTGGTGAAAGCTGAGAAATGCCACAAAAATTTATGAGTCAAACTGAACATGATGAAAGTAACTAAGATAAGAAGTTTACCTAACAAAAATATAGCTTATAGTTGAGAACAAAGCTGTACATATCCCAAAATTTATATTGCCAATGTATCCATCTTCTAATTTTGTATTTTTCTGAAAAGAATTCAAACCAAATATTGATGTCAGTCTTTGTTTATAGATATATGTTTTATATAAATTATAAGACTCTGTGCAAACCTGTATGGATTCACCTTAAATAAGTATTTGTGTACTATGTATCGACCTAGTTTTGTATTTCCTTTTCTAACTCACATTTAAATAATTTTATATATAATTTTATACATTGAAGTCATCTAATACAGTAATTCTACAAAAATTAAAAAGAAACACTTGGTTAATAAGTTGCATAAATTCAATTAAGAGCACATATTTGTATAGTTTGGTTGATTTTATGTTCAATGCTTATCAATTAAAATTGTTACTGAAAAAATAAAAGCAAGCTGGACTAGAAACTAAGTAGGCTATGTGCATACGTAATATATATGTAACAGTTCATAATAGTAAAATGATAAACTAAAAACAACTCATAGCATATGAAAAATAAAATAAATGTGGAAATACAAATTTGCCTATTTTGTGTAATTGGTTTATGCACATGTTCCATAACTTCACTTCTTTAGGCTGTATATAGATAAGTAGAAAGCAACAGTTATCATATTGAAGGTGGTACTACACACAACCAAGAGAGAGAGAGAGAGTGAGAGAGAGCTATAAATCCATCTAATCTTAAAGCCCTTTTGAGACATACTGGACATGATTAATGAGAAAGGCACATTAGCAGAAACATTAATTTGAGCAAAATCCTCAATGCTATGAAACTAATTTCATTTAAACACTGCCAAAAAAATGCGGAATCGATCATAAAAAAAATACACTGTAAATTTATATGTAAAAATGATAGTATAAATATGGCCCAAATACATCATTAACAATCACAAAAAGTAAAAGTTAACGATTAGACAATAAAAAAGAGTAAAAAGTACCCACTTATACCATATGCCCAACCTTAAAATAATCTTATTCTTCATAACAAAATGGATGAAGATGAAGATGAAAAGGCAAACTAAAATTAAAGATGTCATCTTTTAACCTTAATTCAAATTTCATAGTCAGACTCAGTGTATCAACCCTGATAATAAATTCTCCTTGTAACCAAATTCCAGAAGAACTGGATGATAGTTAAATGAGAAAAACACAAGTCTCAAGAGCTTTATATTTCTGAAAATATTAATTAGTTAACACTCTATCAGATTTACAACAAATCTAGGATTGATTTCACTTTTACCCATTCTTGTATACTAATTTATCTTGTATATATAGCAACCAAAAATCAGATAAATATGCAGGGCAAAGTACATAATTGAAACTTAAAACACTATACCCACCACAGAAACATATAAAATTCCCAAAAACATCATATCAATTATAAAATTAACACAATAACCTAAATTTGCCTAAGAAAAAATCTAAATCAGAATTATTCACAACACCATATCTAAATAGAAAAAGGGAAAAAATTTAAAAGTAACCCACCTGGTGGACTGTCGATCCTCAAGTCACAAGACAACAAAAAGCCACAACAATTAAAAGCCTAGGTTGCGGGTGGCGTTTGGATCTCAGCAGGAAACTGAAGCTTGCTTAAAGCCGGCAACCAGTATGAGAAAAACAACCAACCAGACCACAGCCAAAGTCTCTCTTCCCTATATTTTTGCTCAGTCCAGCTTCTCTCTAGCTCTTCTCTCAATTTTTGGTATGGGCTGCATTTTGTGTGCAAGATTTGGTAAAGAGAACGAAAGGAAGAGAGGTTTCAGGAATTGAGTTTTATTTATAATTTCATTCTTTTAATATTATTTAGCTGCCAAAAGTTTGGGCGCAGAATCCAAACGCGCTTTTTATTTACTTTTTATGGCGATAAAATTTATCGCCCCACATATAATAACAATTTTTTGGGGAAAAATTATTGCTCCGTTAAATATGGTAATTTTATTCTTTTTTATGGCAAAATTATTTTCCCCTTTAAAATTTCTCCACTATAAATCTGTTTTGTTGTAGTGAAATTAAGGTTGAACAAATCTTGGATATTCCAAATTATTTCTAAGGAAAATGATTCAAGACGGATTTGTATCACTAATTTTTTTTACTATGAAGTTGGGACAAATATGGATCTTTAACAATATCAGTACCAATAATTATATTTTATTGTATCAAAATATTTTGAAATCGAATTATAAGAATGAGCAATTATTTAAATATTTTTTAATTTTATTATATATAATTGAAATTAAATAATTTATTAATATTATTTTTAACTTCTATTATACACGCCTAATGTAAGTTAAACTTATAATTATTTGTATTTTAATTTATAAAGTTAAAATAATAATTTTTTAATTAATTAATAAAAATAATATAACAATGTAATAACTTTTTTTATATTATAACAATATAATAATTAATAAAATAAAGCAATTTGTGATGTTAATCAATGGTTTTCAATCTTATAAACTATATTAATTGAAAATAGGCTTTATTGTACATTTCTTACTAAATATTTAACAGAATCAAAATGACCTTGTAATCATAGGTATAAAAAATTATTCATTATCTTTCGAAAAATTTGTTTTAAAAAAATGCTTAAGTCATATTTAGCCTTCTAAATATATTTGTTTTCGTCATTTAATCTCCGACAGCAATTTTTAGTCCACTTAGCCATTTAAATTCCTTTTTTGGTCTATTTTGTTGTCTGTTCAATTTGTAAAATGTGCATAGAGCTCCTAATACTATCATGACAAGAAAAAATATTTGACTTAATCAATTGTATCATGTCAGAAACAATGAGTCATATGTTCGGTTTTACGAATTAGACATGTTGTAAAATAGACCAAAAATAGAGTTTAGATGGCTAAGTGGATAAAAAAATCGTTGCAATGAGCTAAATGCTGAAAACAAATATCTTCAATGGGCTGGGTATGACTTAAGCCAAAAAAAAAATTTGTTTAAAATAACATTCTAATCAGAAACTTATTTTTCAATATTATTCAATATTAAGACATTATTTGTAAAATTACATTTTACTGTATCCATTCTTATCAATTATTATTTAGGGATGACATGTAATTATGTAATTTTTGTTTATTTATTTCAATCATTTTTACTTATGAACAAAATAAAATAAAATTGAATAATTACAATGTTGAAAAGATGGTACACCAAGAAAAGAAATTGAATTGGTGGCAAATTAAAATTTTAGCTAACGGCTTTCTTTGAGAATTTTAGCAATAAGCAAAAAATAAATGCAGAAGTGTAGAGAAGCAAAAGAGAAGGGACACGCAATATTTATGGAGGTTTGAGTGTTAATAAACTATAATTTTCTCCTCAATCGCAATCGAGAATTCTATTATCTCAATTTGAAATATAAAAGAGTTTTCCTAACTCACTCACAACTAAGTATTTTTTCAAAGTTCACTTCGAACTAAAATCCCTTGTGTTTTGATGGATTATACAACAACCAATTTTTTGTATTTTGGACAAGTTCATACACAATCCAAACAAGAGTTTTCTCTTTAGGCTCACTATTACAACTTATTCCCAAGTGTTTAAAACTATCACTTTAACTTTCTTACAAAATAAGTTGGGAATAGGAATTTGCAATAGTTTTGGTACCCTTAAAAATAATTGCTCTCTTTTTTTGGAGGTCTATTTTTATTGTTTACCTTCCAATTAGCCATTACAAATAAGTGTCAACACTCTATCTAACGTTCTAAAGATGAAACAATTAATAAAGTCTAAGAGAGTAAAATCACAAGCATCCTTTCCCATTCATGATCGTGATTCTTCAAGTATTAATTGGTGCTTTCCATGTGGGAGTCTCTAATTGACCTTTTCTATAACAACTCTTCAACGACTAATCTAGTAAGCAATTGTGAGGACGCTTTCCTTTTTCTTGATCACAATTTTCTTGTTCTTGGACGGGATAAATATTTTTTCAGTCTATATTTGCTACTAGATATGGCTTATTAACTGTCTTTAAGGCCGCCTGAGTATTGCTTGGTTAGCTACCTTTGGCTTGCTGCCTAGACTAGGCTGGAGCTATGGTTGTAGTCTGTGTTGGAGCATTGCCCTTCTGCTGTGGGTAGTCTCTCTTAATATGGCCTAGCTGTCCACATCTAAAACAAACTCCAGCGCCAGCTCTGCACTCGCCAAAGTGATGTCTGCCACAAGTACCATACTAGAGAACACTATCCCCAAGCTGTATTTAAGTACCACCAGCAACTAATGTAGCCTTGGAGGGCTGTCCCCTCCTCTGTGAATTTTCCTATGACTGGCCCCTACCATAGCCCTAATTCTTATCCTGATACTATCCTTGATAAGACTAGCCTTTCTTGCCTAACTGTTGGCCTGCTAGGGCTGACTGGTTTTTGTTCTCTTCATTAGATCTATTTCTCTTCTCAAGAGTAATGGTAGCAACAACCAACTACATAATCATTGTGGCACAGGCATGCCACAATGTCCCCTATCTCACTACTGAGGCCATCCTCACATCTTCTACACATGTTACTCTCAATAGCCACTAACTCTGGAGTGTACTTACTAAGTCAAGTAGACTCACTCTCATACTCCATCACAATCATCCTACCCTATCAAAGATTTATGAACCGCATCTTATGTTAATCTAGGTAAATCTAGGGCATATAATTGTCCTTGAACCTCTCTAGAAAGAATGCCCATGTAACTAGCTTAGCTACTCCTTGTCTCATAAGAATGGTCTTCCATCAATCATAAGCATCGGCTTATAGCAAGGAGATAGCAAATCAGAAAAGGTCCTCCTCTAGGACCTGTAGGTCTTTGAACACCTGCTCAGTTTGCTCAATCCAATTCTCTGCATCTGCAAGGTCACATATGCTCTTGCCTACTAAGACAGTTGCTCCATGTTTCTTGAGCCTGTCAATTTGAATGGTAGGTCTAGGCGGCAGTGGAGGTGTTACAAGAGGCTGCTGCTAGGGAACCACCTTAACAAGTTGCTAGAAAAATCCCCTCATTTCCTAGAAAAAAGGGTTCTAGGCCATATAAGCTTGATTGGCAAGTTCATTCAAGTCTAGCATGCCCTATGGAGCCTAATATAGAGCCTAAACACTAGCTATACTGGGCTATGACTGTGCCCTAGTATTGTGGGAGTTACCATCATTAGACATATCATGATTTTCGGACGACATCTCTTGCTAGTCTATAGGTTGACAAGAACATGCCTATGCTAGAGTCAAATGAGACGTATGAATGCAATACATGATAAACCCATGCCCGCTCAGGTCTAGAACTGCCTAAACCAAGCTCTAATACCAAAACTGTAATACCCTCCTATATAGCAGACCGACCATTACCATATAGGAGTGTGCTACTCAAACTATAATATAATAAACCTTTAAAACTGTATCTGAGTTAAAAACTTTTCACATAATAACTGTTTTGACTATCCATCATGCAACATAATAAACTCATCTTGCATTATGCTTAAATCTTGTGAAACTATAACCTTAAACATGATTAAGAACTGTCTTGGGCTAACCATGCCCAAAATAAACCTTATTAAACAATCCAAAACTTTAAGGAAATTAAAACCATAAGGAAGTATTTATTACATATCCAAAACTACCCAAATGAGTAAAGAATAAATAATGGAAAAATAATGCATGAGGTCTGATCCAAGGGTCATAATAAATCTGCTCTGATAATTCCTCGGGCTCTTCAAGTATCAACCTCCTCTACATCTCCAAAACCTGTGTGCAAGAAACTCATATGATAGGCTACTGAAAGTTTTGTCGTACATATAAGCATAATAATTCTATCATACAATTCATGGCATCGTAAGCTTATAATATCATACAATAATCATTTCTCTTGTGTATATATCATTGCAAGCATTTACATGTTTAGCATATAAGCATACCTGATAGCGGAAGCATTTACAACTTATTAAACTATATGATTTCAATCATCATGTATATAACTATGATTCGTAAATCATAAGATATTTGATTTAATTGCTCAATACTCTATACTTTGAGTCTTTGGATATAGGTCATGAATAGGGGCGCTTCTTAGAGCTTCAACCACCCTAATCATAAACTGAGCTCATATGAACTAAAAGTCAAGTGCACTCCCTAGAGCTTCAGCCAACTTGACAAGAATAATTATGCTAGGAAAAAGGATCAGGGGCAGTCCCTAGGAGCTTCAACCAACTGGTCCAAATAAAATTATTTCGAGATAATAACTGTGGTACCAAAACCCTGAATGGCATGCCATCTATCTTATAGGTAATCCTAGTATGAGTAACTAGGCATTTATAATCTGTTTCATAACTATTTATTTGTTCTCATACTTTATGTTCCATATGCATACATAAAGTAACTAGGTATGCTTCACATACCATCTTTCATACCATGGATTCTTCCAAGACCATATCAACTAACACAATGAGTATTACATGTCATCTATGCTCAATCAACATAATAAAATGTGTATGCATACATGGCATGGCACATGGAAACTTTTAAAAACATATTTAAGCATGTTCCTACAGTCATGGGCATGACACTTGGTAGTCACGGCCATGACTGCCCTTCTAGTGGTGAACCTGGTGGTAAATGCTTCTGTTCCATTTTGGAACATGAATCATGGGCATGACATCCATAGTCACAGGCATGATTATGTGTTTTCAACTCATAATTCACCTTTAAACAACATACGTTCATCTCAAATCACACACAAGGGTTCTATGGTGGTCCAGGTGCCACCCAACCTATCAACACTCCAATTTAACATGCTAATACATGTCTTTCAACTATCAAAGCTCATTCAACATATGACACTATCAAGTTCATAAGGGTCATTAAATCAAAGTTCATTTCCTTGTTAGCATGCAATCATAAACTCAAGGTTCCCATCTCATGCCATTCATTATGCTTACATCCACAAATTTCATAATTTACAACCTATAAGCCATAAGGCCATATCCATATCATGCCATTAAATCATTTATCTTACTTGAGTGCTATTAGTTATAGGCAGATTCTCAATCATGCCATAAGTCAATATCATAGTTTATGCCATTAACTCATGCTACTTAACCTACCATTCAGTTTGACTACAATATGTCATTCTCATGAAGTCTCATATTCAATACTAAACATGGCATTTTAATTCATTAACATGGCATAATATAAGAACATCATTGATTCATCATTTAATTCATTCAATTGACATGTCAAAACCTCAAACACATGCAAACATGCCACAAATTAAAATGCGTATATGTACAAAACTGAAAATGGAGCTGTAAATACACTTGCTAGCACTCCCTCACACATTAATGGCATCACCACCATTACCTTCCTCACCTAAAACAAAATTAATATAAAAAACAATTAAATCGTGTCTAAAACAAATTTCTATATGAAATACTATAAAACCCACCAATATGTGATTTCTAAAACCTTAGGTGGAGACCTTCAATTCATGTTCTAATCAATCAAACTGTAAAGGAAGACTCTTAAAAGGTTAAAGCTCATTAAATCTTACCTTGAACAAACTGAAATAGAAGTGGGAATTGGAGGATTTCGGCCTGCCCTCTGCTGCCCATCTTGAACTTTCACAAACAAAGCTCAAATCTCCAATTTTCTTGTTAAATCCTTGTTTTAGCTTGGGGTTTAGTGTTTTTAATCCAAGAAATAAAAGGAGCGGAGAAATGGTTGGAATGGAGGTCTTGTCTCTAGGGAGACAGAGGCTAGGGTTTGGGGTTATGTTTCTTCTATTTTTCTATTGAAAATCGCGTATTTTATATATTTGTTAGGGGTGCCACCCCCGTAACACCTTGAGTCACAGCTGTGATACTCAACAATGAGGATAAAATGCCTCACTTCGATGGTCACACTTGTGATGTGACCCTCTCACAGGCCTCCTTTTTATCACTTTTCATCTATTTCTTGTCTCAAAACCCTTGATCACTTAAATGATACCCATGTAAACATATTTCATAGAATTATAAGCCCTAATTAGTGGGTGTTACAAGCCATGCATCCTAGGCCATATGAAATCCATCCAACCAACCTTGTCTATTATCTCCTCAAATTCGGTCAACAGTCCCAATTTTCTCAAAAAGGTATTGATGGCAATTTGTTGGGCAAGATCTTTTTTTCTTTCAAAATCTCATACATAGCCCTTTCCTTTTGCAAGAATGTGGCAACAATATGCTCCATGTAGGGTGTTGAGGAGTTGCACCAAGCTATTGGCAAGTAGAAGCATGAGTTGACATTAAAGAAGAAGAGAGAAGATGACTAAAAATAACTTGAAAGAGATTGATTTTTAGGGGAAGGAAGAGTATGTATGCCAAGGATATGTGTAAATGTATGAAAGAGGCTGAAAATTAACTTATATAGTCCTAAAAAGGTGTCTCCAATGGTAACAAAACATTTAGATGCCGAAATAAATGCAGAAAAATGGTCAAAATTTTTTTTTGAAATCACAAAGTTCGCAATCACGAGTGGTATTTTTCTTAATCGTTTAACGGCTATAAAATTTGAAAAATCTCGAGGGCAAAAATAAAATCGCTATCACGAATATGAAAAAATGCAATGGTCAAAAGATATTTAAAAAGTCATAGACATGTGATGTCTAAAGCTAACATGTGGATGCTTACTAGATTAGTTAAGTACATTGGATGACTTAATATGAGAAAATCACATAAATTATCTATTCAATGTCAGTGATACTCTTATCATGGATAATGCATATATCCAAAGACTTGAGATGCTCAAGAGTATCTTGCATACCAATTTTGTACTTTAACACTATCTCTTGTGGCGTTACACAAGTTACTTTCAAGGAGGTGCTTAGGTATAGCTTGATATATTCAAAGGTAGTTGAGTAGTCAGAGTGTATGTCTATGGCCTCTTATGGAGATCATTGCTTAAGAATCTATTTGCCGTAGTGGAAATGACTTGAGGAAAGTTTCAAGTACATATCTTAAGAGTAATGAGTCTCATGGACAAGAACTAATATCATTCGGACTAGGTGTCGTGTAGTCAATCTAGTGGGAGTTGACACACAGTCTATACTCTGAACCGAATATGGTGTAGTTTAAGTGAAAGGATAATTTGCACATTTATTTGTCAATGGAAGAGTTCGTAGTCAAACCATTGACTTTTCAATTATTTAGGGGTCATGGAGCGTTACTAGATGCCGACCATGACTTATTCAAATTATAGAGTAATTTGAGTAGCACCCATATCTAGGAACCTAAAGGGTCACATGCATATAAGTGTGTGATGAAGAAGTGAAACAGGTTTTTATATATGATCCAAAATTGAGAAAGAGAATTTTGAGCTACACGAATTCACCAATGCAAAGGCCATTGCAATCGTGAGACGCTGAGCACACACGTGACAGCAAATAATGTTTGCATAGATATAGGCTATGTCAACACCGACATAGGCGCCTCGCAAGCGTATGCGCCGCTGTGTGCGATGCACAACACTAGGCATGCATGGGCTATGTCTACGTCTATATAGCCCTCACTAGCAGCGCCTATGTTTACACAGTCATAGGCTGTTTAGGCAAATTTTTGGTGCTTAATTAGGAATTGGATTCTTGTTTAGTCTCCAATCCTAATATGATTAAAGGAAATGTAAATAGGCCCTTTAAAGTCGAAAATAGTAGTAGCCATTGGAGAATTTATTTTTCTTTTCTCTTTAGTTTGAAGAGATTACGGTGGCTGATCCCCTAAAGAATGAAGTTCAAGAAACACCAATGGTTTATCGAATTGCAAATATGCATGAAGGTCTACCTAAGGAGTGACAATTCAAAAAGGACCATCCTAAAGACCTCATCATTCGTGAAGCATCAAAAGGATTTACTAGTCACTCTTCAAACATCTTAAGTCTAGCCTTTATCTTCTCAAATTGAACTTAAACATATTGATGATGCTTTGTGTGATGAGAGTTAGGTCATTGCCATGCAAGAGGAACTCAACCAATTTGAGAAACATAAGGTATGGACTTTAGTCCCTAGACCTAAGGATTATCCTATTATTGGCACTAAGTGGGTGTTTAGAAATAAACTTTATGACATTACTAGGAATAAGGCTATGAAAGATCATCTAATGATCTCCGAAGAGATTTATTAGAGGTTATAAGCTCTAAACTAATCTTCATCAAAATCATTTTTCAAATTTAAATACTTATTTTTATGAAAAGCATTTTTCTTTTTAAATTTCTCAATCTTAAGGCTCATGAACTCAATCAAACCATCATCATTAAGTATGTCAAGCAAATTATTATGAGATTGAGATGTAGAACATACCTCATTAGAGTCCTCTTGTAGAGCCATAAAGCAAGTGGCAACAAGTTCTCCTTGACTTGAGAAACTTTCATCATTTGAGGGCTCATACCTTCTTTGCTTCATGTAGGAACTACTTTTGTGTTTTGAGCGCTTGGAGGATTGACTAGAGTCATTGTCATACCTTTTCTTTTCTTTTCTTTGAGCATTAATTTTCTTATAAGGTTAGTAATCTCTTCATCACTATCTTTTTCACTCCTTTCCTCTTAGAGCTTTCATCTTCATAATATTTTGAAGTTGAAGCCTTGAAAACAATAGTTTTATTCTCCTTTTGAAGCTCTATCTCCTTATCTTTTGTCAAAGCCATCTCATGTGTGAGAAACTTGCCAATGAGCACATCGATGGACAGTGTGGTTAAATCTTTATTGGCTTCCTAAATGGCAACAACTCTTGCCTCGTGCTTGATAGGAAGACTTCTTATAATCTTGTTATTGATGTCTTCAAGCTTAAGGTGCTTTTCATTTTTTCTTAAGTTGTTGATGATAGTGAGAAGCCGGTTGGTCATATCGATTATGGATTCAAAGGACTTCATTTTGAGGAGCTCATATTCGAATATGAGCAATTGGATCCTCTTGGACTTAACTTGCTTGGTTCCTTCATAAAAGTTCTCTAAGTTCCCTAAATGTTATAAGCACTTTGACAATGCATCACTTTAAGACCATCTTCTTGAGGAAAGGTAGTAAAGAAATTCGTCATTACTCTTTTGTTTCTTCCATTTCCCTCCTTTTGAGCATTAGACCAATCATCTTGAAAACTTTCTTTCTCTACAACTTCTACTTCCTTGGTTTGTGGCTTCCACTTTTTGTAGATAGTATCCCACAAATCAACAAACTCTATATTCATAAAGAGCTCCATTTGGAATTTCCATTAAGTAAAGTTAGTACAATAAAAAACAAGGAAATGATTACTAATTTCACCGGTTACCATCTTGACCTTTTCTCTATCACTTAAGCTTTGACTGGAAAGACCAAAGCTTTTATACCAATTGTTGGAAAGATGGTGCACTAAGAACGAGGGGGGTTGAATTAGTGGCAAATTAAAATTTTGGCTAATAGCTTTCTTTGAGAATTTTAGCAATAAGCAAAAACAAATTCAGACGTGTAAGTGCAAGGAAGCAAAAGAGAAGGGACACACAAGATTTATAGAGGTTTGAGTGTCAACAAACCTTATTATATTTCCCAATTACAATTGGGAGTTCTACTATCTTAACTTAAGATATAAGAGAATTTTTTCAGCTCACTCACAACTAAGTATTTTCCCAAGACTCAGACCGAACTCAAATCCCTTGTGTTTTGATGGCTTACACAACAACTAATTTCTTGTATTTTGAATAGGCTCATACACAATTCAAACAAAAGTTTTCTCACTAAGCTCATTCTTATAACTTATTCTCAAGTGTTTATGATTAACACTTCAACCTTCTTACAAAATAAGTTGGGAAATGAAATTTGTAATAGTTTTGGCACCTTTAAAAATAATTGTTCTTTTTTCTAAAGCCTTTTGGAAGTATATTTAAAATATTTATATTTCAATTAGTCATTAAGTGACAACACTCTATCTAAAATAAAGTCTGATAGAGTAAAATCGTAAGCACACTTTCCCATTCGCGAGCACGATTCTTTAAGTATTTGTTGGTGCTTTCTACATGACAGTTTCTGATTTGTCCATTTCTACAACTGCTCTTCAATAGCTAATCCAGCCAGCAATTGCGACCATGCTTTACTTTTTCTTAATCACGATTTTCTTCTTCCCGAGTAGGATAAATATTTTCTCAGTCTGTATTTGCTACTAGATCTCAAAGGTCATTTTGCTTCGAGCCTTTTCCAAGCGCAATATTAGTTTCCCGATCAGGATAATTTTTCTGAGCATGATGCCTCTTTCGCGAGCGGGAATTTTAAAAGTTCCAAATAGCTGTTTTAGGTCTTGGGGACACATGGTGTCTTCTAGTTGATTCCTTTCCAATGGTCTTGAAAATATGAAAATCGCTCTCGCAATTTTACAAGCGCGATTACGCTTTTTTCTGGGCAGGCAGCCACATCTTTTTCACAAGCTATATTTAAGAAGAGCGATTACGCTTTCTGGTTCACTAGTGCGATTATTGGCCCATGAGCGCACGTTACAGGCCATTTTGTTTCTTCAAATATTTCACTAAGGAGACCTTAGCCAATTATTTTGAAACTGTGTACTACAAAATAACACTTAAATAAACATGCTAGTAACAATTAATTTGTTGTTAAGATCAAAATATATATCAATTATCCTTAGATCAACATATATTTTCATTACCTATAAAAAAATTACCACTTGAAAAATTTTACATTTTTAAATGTAAACGTATTTTTATAAATATTTAAAAGATCAATTAATAAGTCACAATATCTGAATATTCTAAAAGAAAAAATAAAAATAATGTTGTAAACAGTTCTTTTCATCTGTCTCTTTCTCCACCTTTTACTTTTATGGTCACCTTCCCACTTTTATTTCTAATTTCATATCATTTTCTCCCTTTTTAACTCTTCATTTAATCCATTATTAATTCTGTTCATCAACATATACTTTGACAATAATAATAATAATAATAATAATATTATTATTATTATTATAATAAAGTACTTGAAAATTAATATTAATAATAATATTATTATTATTATTATTATTATTATTATTATTATTATCAAAGAATTTGAAAGTAATATTTTTGTATAATTTTCAAGTACTTTTTTCTTTATGAAGGTAATTCTTTTGTCTTTTTTTTATTGCGCAAAATGTGCTTGCAAAATTCAATAAATATATTTCAAATGCTTAAATATTCTATTATTAATTAAAAATAGTCAGTTTATTACTTAACATTTAACTAATTTTTAATTTAAGACTTTGTTTATAATAAAAGAAATAAAATTGTTTTCAAGTTTGTTACTAATTAACAAAAGTTTATTTTAAAGTTCCTAATAAAAGTTTTCGATGTGAGTTTCTAACAAAAATTTATCTTAAATTTTTTTTTAATTAATTACATTTTCCTTTGATATCACATTTTAAATTTTATTAGATATTTTTTATTCCCAAAAGTAAATATGGTATTGTTTAGAACAAAAAGAACCGAAATATC
Organism: Balakata baccata; assembly: GCA_949630135.1. Classification (NCBI taxonomy): domain Eukaryota; kingdom Viridiplantae; phylum Streptophyta; class Magnoliopsida; order Malpighiales; family Euphorbiaceae; genus Balakata; species Balakata baccata. Next base: position 20,830 of record CATIWF010034453.1, read on the forward strand.
AGATTAAATTGTCCTAAATTTTTAAACAATACAATACAAATTTTTTTACAAATTTCCAACTTTTCAATATAAGACTAAAGTTTTTATTATCTCTAAATTTAACTGGACTATGTACACCTTTAACAAAACAGCTAGCTTTTATTATGTATGTATCAAAATTCATTTGAAATTGTGAGGTAAATGTAAGTATGCAAATAAATGTTTCTCCCTTTTTTACACTTCTTCATTTCCTCCATTATTAGCTTTATCTATCATCTTCCACTTTGAAAATTATTATTAGTTAAGAATTTGAAGGTAATATTTGTGCATAATTTTCAAGTTTTTTTTTAATTTTTTTATGAAGGTATTTTTTTTAATCTAATTTGTTTGTTTTTCTATTGAACAAAATATGTTTTGCAAAATTCATTAAACATAATTCAATGCTTAAATATTCTATTATTATTTAATAATTGACTGTTTATTATTTAACAGATGACTAATTTTAACTTAAGAATTTATTTACAATAAAAAAGTAAATTTGTTTTCAAGTTTATTTTACTAACAAAATTTTATATTAAAGTTCCTAATAAAATTGCCCAAGTGAACTTCTAACAAAAGTTTATCTTTAAAATTTTATATTTTCTTGTTTTATCAAATTTATACTAGTTTATTTTTTATTCTTAAAAATATGATTTATCAAAAATACTAATTTGTTTTATATTGTATTAGCTAGAACCAAAAGAACTAAATAATTATACTGAATTGTCATGAATTTTTAGATAATACAATACAATTTATATATATATATATATATATAAAAGACAATTACAAGACTTCAATTTAAAAATTCAAAATAAGACTGAAGATTTTACAATTCCTAAATTATATACATCTAACGTTAACAATTAAATGTAAGCATGTAAATAAATGTTTGGAAATTTTACAAAAACAGTTAAAAGCGGAAAATAATTGTAAAAATGATCACTTAAAATTTTTTTCAAAAATATCGAGCGCTTAAAATTTTTTTCAAAAATAGTAAAATCGTTCAAAAGCACTATTTATCCAAGATTTACTTTAAAAAGTTTTTTAAATATTTAATTAAAATTTACTCAAATTATACCCAATATTTATCTAATATTTACTAAAAATAATAAAAGTTGAATTTACACAATGTTTATTTAAAGCTTTATTAAAGATTTACTTAAAAATTTACTTAAATTATACCTAATATTTATCTAATATTTACTAAAAAAATAATAAAATTTGAATTTATATAATGATTATTTAAAGATTTATCAAAATTTACTCAATAGTTACTCAAAATTTACCTGAGGTTTACCATAAATTAATAAAAATTAAATTTACAAAAAAAATTTCAAAAATTTACTTAAAAGTTTATTCAAATTATACTCAATATTTATCCAATTTTTACTAAAAAAATAATAAAAATTGAATTTACCTAAGGTTTATCCAATATTTACCACAAATTAATGAAAATTGAATTTATAAAAGGTTTTTCAAATATTTACTTAAAGTTTACTCAAATTATACTCAATATTTACTAAAAAAAATAATGAAAGTTAAATTTATACAAGGTTTACCTAATAGTTACTCAAGGTTTATATGAGATTTACCTAAGATTTTACTACAAATTAATAAAAATTGAATTTACAAAAGGTTTGTAAAAAATTTACTTAAAGTTTACTAAAATTATACACAATATTTATATAATATTTACTAAAAAAATAATAAAATTTGAATTTATACAAGGTTTGCTTAAAAATTTATCAAGATTTACCCGAGGTATACCACAAATTAATGAAAATTGAATTTACAAAAATTTTTCAAAAATTTACTGAAAGTTTACTCAAATTATATCTAATATTTATCTAATATTTACTAAAAAAGAAAATGAAAATTGAATTTACACAATGTTTATTTAAAAATTTATCAAGATTTACCTAAGAATTATCTAACGTTTACTCGATATTTATTCAATATTTACCACAAATTAATGAAAATTGAAGTTACAAAATATTTATCAAATATTTACTTAAAGTTACTCAAGTTATATCCAACATTTACTTAATATTTATTAAAAAATTAATAAAAATTAAAGTTACACAAAATTTACTCAAGAATTACCCAAAATTTATCTAAAGTTTATCCAAAATTTACTAAGATTTACTCTAAATTTATCCAAGAATCTACCCAAGGTTTACCAAAATAAATAAATTTAATTAAGTAAATTAAATACAAATTTTTATTTTTTTAATTAAAGTTTACCAATAATTTAATTTGATAATTAAATTCAAGTTTACATTTTTTTAATTAAATTAATTAAAGAATAATTAAAAATAAATAAATACATGAAAAAAAAATAAATATTAGCCTTATAAATTAATAAAATTATTAATCAATATTTAAAATGTGAATACTGATCATTTTATGTCTTAATTAAATGAAAAATATATTAAGTAAACACTGAAAATATAATATTTGAACAAAAAATAGATAAAATTAAAAATACAGAAAATAAAAATAGAAACATGGAAAATCTAAGTAATATTGAAAAAAACTTTACAATGTTGATAAACAGAGTAAATTTCCCTAAATGTTTCTCCAACAAGATAATCAGGATTCGTGTTCTCCGTAGGTCAAAACTCAACAATAAAATATGAAAGCAATTATTTTAATGGAATGAAGGCTTACATGAATAAAGCTCAACTAAATGTAATCATTTTAGTTGACAGCCAAATCACTGCTTGTGGGATTCCGACACAAAATCACCACCATCATTTTAGAATTCCATCGTGATTGAAATCATCATTTTATTAGCAAAAACTGAAACACTAAGTAGTTTTGTTTTCAGAAACCGAATTCTGCAGGCCCGAGGCTTGTGAAGCATCAGGATGCACTGCCTCAGGCACATCAATCTTCTCAGCCACTCCTGAACAAGGAGACGTTGCATTAAGCCCTGATTAGGTAGCTTTGTCTTCTGGAATAGTACCGTCTTTTGTCTCACCAGTGTGTCTTTCATGTGGTCCCTGAAATCTATCATGGCTTCGACTGCGGCTACGACTATGTCGAGGGCTCCGGCTATAACTGTCTCCACTCCTAGGACTGCAACTGTAGCTGCGACTACGGCCTCGGGACCAACTCCGATTGTGACTATGGCTGCGACTCCGGCTCCTACTTCTGCCAGGACTGCGGCTATAACCCCATGTCCGAACCCTCTCAGGGCTACGGCTATAACTCTTGTCCCTACTCCTATTGACAATCTCTCTTCTAACATCAAATCTTCCTCGTCCACGGCCACAGCCATGTCCATGACTATCCATACTATTGTAGCGATCATGCAGACCACGTTCATTTTGGCCCCAACCAACATGACTACCAAATCCTCGTCCCCTGTTTCCACGTCCAGAGGAGTCATTTCTACCACCACGTCCACCAAAAGGGCCATCCCTCATACTGCCACGTCCACCAAAGCCTCCATCCCTCATCCTTCCGCGTCCCCCAAAACCTCCATCCCTCATCCCTCCGCGTCTGCCTAAGCCTCCAGCCCTCAGCCCTCCACGTCTTCCTAAGCCTCCATCTCTCATCCCTTCACGGCCGCCACCACTAGTATCAAACGACCCACCTCGATCCTTGCTGAAACCAGGCCCACCACGCAAAGCCATCTCTCGCACATCCGGAGGTACTTGTTGATTAGCTCCCTCCAAAACTTTAATTAAATCAGCTGCATATTTCCAGTCATGCTCAGAGAAAAATGTGTATGATACACCAGTTGCACCTGCTCTTCCAGTTCTCCCAATTCGGTGGACATAATCCTCGACTCCAGTAGGGAAATCAAAGTTTATCACCACCCTGCAGCATGGAAATGCAATGACATTAGTGGGGATAGAAAAAGGAATGAGTTCATTCACTATCAGCCGACATGATAATGTTTAAGTGCTTCAGCCTAAAAATAAGCTTTTACCATCTCTACATATATATGAGAACTAACCTTATATCTTTGATATCAAGACCTCGGGCAGCAACATCTGTGGCAACCAAAATTGGCAATTTTCCACTTCGGAACTGATTTAGAACCCAATCTCTTTCACCTTGAGACTTGTCTCCATGAATTGCAGCAGCCCCAAATTGGCGGCCAATACCACGTGCAAGCTGGTCACAGAGTCTCTTAGTGGAACAGAAAATAATAACCTTTGAGCCTCTCTCTTGAGCTCTAAGGATCTGCTCCAAGCGCCTCTCCTTCTCAATTTGTGGGACTACTTCTACATACTGCAGATTAGATTCATATTATCTAGTATGGAATAACAGCAGGAGAACAAATTCATAATGCCAAAAGAATACTGAAGAATGTCCATGCAAAATTGATAAATATGGAAAAATAAAAGGGCTTTTTACTTAAATATGCCAAAAATATTAAAAAATTATCAATATATGCTGAACTGACACTTATTTTCCCATATGTGCCCTTTTTTATCAGGTGGGACGGATGTGAGGGTCTCTGCAATTGATCGCTAGTCACACTAGCGGTGTTTGGTGAACAGTATGATCGCCACTTACAGTGGCGACCATACATGGATTTTTTTTTTCTAGTAAAAATTGATCGACGGTTTTGATAGTGGCCTCCACCATATTGGTCAACACTAATGTAGGCTGTACTGTAATGTTTCAAGCCATATTTCCGGTTTTTTATTTTAATTAATATTATTAATAATTACTTATTTCATAATTAAATAATCATCTACCCGGGTTTTTAGTTTTTCTTAAATAACAAATATTTTAAATAATTAGTGTAATTAATAATTAATTATGTCATAATTAAATCATTTTTATAATATTCTAATTAAATAATTTTTATTTTCCAAGTGAAATGATTAGTATAGCTTTAATTAAATAATATTCTTAATCATTTATTAAGAATATTATTTAATTAAAGCTATACTAATCATTTCACTTGGAAAATAAAAATTATTTAATTAGAATATTATTAACCAATAATTTTAGAATATTATAAAAATAATTTAATTATGACATAATTAATTATTAATTACACTAATTATTTAAAATATTTGTTATTTAAGAAAAACTAAAAACCCGGATAGAAAATTATTTAATTATAAAATAATTATTTATTAATAATATTAATTAAAATGTTAATTAAAATATTAATTAAACTAAAAAACCAGGAATATGGCTTGAAACATTACAATACAACTTACATTAGTGTTGACCAATATGGAGGAGGCCACTATCAAAACTGGCGATCAACTGTTATTAAAAAAGAAAAATCTATGTATGGTTGCCACTATAAGTGGCGATCATAATGTTCACCAAACACTACTAGTCTGACTGGCAATCAATTGCCAGAGACCCTCACATCTGTCCCACCTGGCAAAAAAAGGGCACATATGGGAAAATACGTTTCAGTTCAGCATATATTGGTAATTTTTTATTATTTTTGGCATATTTAAGTAAAAAGCCCAAAATAAAATTAAAACTTAAAAGAAAATTTCAACAATCATTTATCAATTACTTATAAGGCATAGTTCTCAAAAGCATTGAGACATGGTACACAAAAAATATACATGTAAACTGTTACCTGTGTGATTGACTTATTTGCAGCAAGTTCATCAACACTGCCTATGTTCACCTGAACAGGGTTAGCAAGAAGATCACTAGCTATTTTCCTCACTTCTTTTGGCCAGGTTGCAGTGTACATAAGAGTCTGTCTTCGTGGAGGAATCTCATTCACAATTTTACGGATTTGAGGTTCGAAGCCCATATCAAGCATTCGATCGGCCTCATCAAGCACAAACATTGAAACTTGCCCAAAGTCAATCTTCTTCATCTCAAGGATATCATTGAGCCTTCCAGGAGTTGCTACAACAATATCTGCACCCCTATCTAGTTCTTTCAGTTGAGGACCCTTTGGAGCTCCACCATATAAGCACTGGAATAATAGATAAAATGATGAGACAGATCAAGACTCCTGAACAAAATCTTAATATTTTTTTAAAATGATTACAATGGCAATGATTAGACCCACCGTGCAAGACACCCTTGATGATCCACCAAATTTTATCACTTCATCTTGTATTTGTGTGGCCAACTCTCTTGTTGGAGCCAATACCAACACAGTAGGGCCATTCTGAGGATTATTACGGCATTGTCTAAGTAGAATGAACGCAGGCATCAAATAACCTAATGTTTTACCAGAACCTGTTTTTGCAATTGCCACTATATCCCGATTTTGTAATGCAATTGGCCAGGTTTGTGCCTGGATCGGAGTAGGAGATAAGAACCCAGCAGCATGAATCTGAAATATAAATGCAATTATAGATAATTAGAACTAAGAATTTAAATACATGAAACTCATCCATACATATAACAAGAGCATTAAGAAATGGCAGCACCATGTCATGGAAGAAAAAAGGAAAAAAAGGGTACTAAATCCACTGGTATTCAGTTGCTTACAGAAGCAACTCGAGGCAACTAAAATGGGCAATAAAGACATATGAGGCAGAGCCAATAAGCAAGAAATCCCAGTCACATCAGGTGTGAAATGCACAAGAAAGGCTCCAACTGTCCATTTTGCAGCCTCCAAAAATCAGAATAGTTGTTGCATGTATAAGTGTGCCAATAGCAGAGCAGCGTACGACATTTGCTCCTCGTCTGGAGCAGATATCGCACCTGCGACAAGTGAGAACTAATGAGTTTAAAACCATTAAAAAAGCAACAGAGTTCAAAAGGAGAATGAAGCAGATCTCAGATGTGGTTTTCCAAAATCAATATAGATAAACTAAAATCACTGCCATTAGTACAACTTACATCTCTCAAAATCTCAGGAGGGAAACCAGTGGCCTCAAATGTGATGAATGGTGCGGGAACATCGTCACCCTACTCAATGAAACAGAAAACGAACTCAGAGGAGCACATATTAGAAAATATAGCATATTGTAATAGGTAAGAGATATATAGCACAGAAACTATAAAATTCAAAACCAATGGCATAAGAAACATGAATGGTAATTTCCAGATCGTCTGAAGGCAGCAAAACATTTGCACAAACAGATTACAATATCCTCAAGAAGTTACAAATTCAAAGCATTCACTAACTATTCCATAACCACTGAGGTAGATGAGAATGAACAACACCTACCTACTGCAAAAACAAAGCAAAAAAAAAAAAAAAATGTATATCAAGAAGCAACAAACTTTCTTATTTCTCACCTATCATGAACTATGAAGCACGGACACAACTAAACAGCGTGTCATGTTTTTGACACATTTCGACACTAGCACTCACCAGACATCGACACAAAACGTCCTGGGTGTGTTTCATAATTTTCTAAAAATTAGAAACGCATTTTTCCCTTACAAAAAACTAAAACCTCTACCCAACACCAATCATTGCTCAATATATTTGATTGTATGTCATTTTTGTTTAATTTTAAATAAAAATTTGCAATTATATTTCTTAAATTTAACTATTTATAAATTTGGACCCATATTTTTAATATTTACACGCTTCCTCCACATATCTGTGTCCTATATTTTTTAAAAAGTTGTTTTCCAATGTCTGCTTCTATATCCATGTTCGTGCTACATAAATCATGACATCATGGTTATTGCATTGCATGGATATATGGTAAACAAAGCTGAACAATCTCAAGAAACCATATATCTCAGAACAGAAAAATAATTGGAGCATAAGTCTCCAATTATCTTAGGAGCAGTGCACATTATGAATTATAAAGTTGAATTAGGCAGAAATTCTGCAACTCAGTACCAATAAATTCACATGCATGGTTAAGCACCGCCTATCAGTTGTCAAAGCAACCGAATTCAACTGAAATCTAGGGGAATTTTAATGGTCCTTTTATATGATTTTCTTCTGATTTCATAAAAACACTCTTCGGTGCTCATTACTCAAAGTCAATTATCTGCAGTAGCTACTTCCCATATGCACACAATTCTTCAGTTACAAAGAGATTTTATCTTTTTTTAAGGAAAAAAAAAAAGAAAAAAAAAAAAAAGAAAAGGAGATGAAAAAGGAAATATAATGACTGATGTGTGTGTGTGTGTGTGTGTGTGTATACTTATATAAATATATATATATATATATCTGTGTGTGTATCAAACTAACATACAGACCGTAGCTGTGACTTCATGCTCTTGGCGATAAGCTTCTGCAGGAGAGACGTGAGTAACATTCGAAGATGCAACAAAAGAGGGCCTCATCATAACATTGTCTGGAAATGGAGGACCACCAGTTGCATGATTATACATATTCTCCATGGTGTGACCAGATGAATTAAATCCACCAGTATAACCTGGTGTAATTTTTTGAAATGGTACACCGCCCATCCTAGACTCCTGACATTGGAAACATACACTCCAATAAGTTGGAAAAATAAAAATTGATGATAGACATTAAAGCACCAACAATTCTTATATGCAGTCATTAAAGATGCAAAGGATCCTTGAGTCCAGGTGAAAGTTGCATGCCTGATAGAGATGAGGTGCAAACGAAGTAAAATAAGAGCTAAAATTCACAATATGGGACAATTAAGATTACATAATAAGCAGACATATTTATAACATGAACTTAGTATCAATGTTTTAGAGATCCAAGATTGAAACTGAATTTATAATTGCATATTCAAATATGCATTAATTTTATTAAATTTAGGTAACCTGATAGAGAGGAGCTATAAGAAGACAAGAGCAAGGGAAACATAGAGCAACCTACACAAGGGTCTGGCATGTAGAGAGTATATTCCAGGAAGAAAAAGGGGACACACAAGCCACATATTTAGAATTAGTTATTTAAAAGTGGGGGCTGCACTGGGAATTATCAGTTTTGTCATTTTGGGACTTTTGTAAGGGCTCTAGATTGATAGAATGGAGAATCATCCCCGGATTGTGTATTGGCACAAACTTGTTTGTTTTCCTTTTATCTATTCCTTTCTTCTCTACTGGTTCATATCTTCTGGTTACGTTTTCAGCATTAAGCCTTGTATTCTTTTATGTGAACATTGAAAAGTTAATGAGAAGGAATACCTGATTTTGTGAGGCTTAAATTCAACTTGTTATTTCTCATTTTCTTGTGATATTTTGGGCTGTTGTTCATCATTGGTCCAACCTGCCATTGTTGAAGGGCAAAACAAATACCACCATGGAAACTAGAAAACAGTCCCGCTTAGATACACATGAAAAACAGTTTCGCACAGTAACCAGCCAACTCGAAGCTTTACATACGCAGGTTTCACTCAATCAACAAAGCGAAGAACGTTTTCAACAAAGTCAAGAAGGTTTTCAACAAAATATCCAGGAAAGCCAGGAAAAGTTTCAAGCTTTAATGTTACAGTGGATGAATTGGGTAATCTAGACTTAGTTCTGGGTATTACATGGCTAAAGACATTGGGAGAAGTAATTCGCAATTGAAGGGAGCAATATATGCGGTTCTGTTATGAGGGACAGCAAATAGAGTTGAAGGGCAGCTCTCAGATCAAAGCTCGGCATTTCTCTTTGCAAAATTGGTTGACTGGGTCTCAAGGGGGTCAGTTTAGACAGCTGGATGATGCAAAACATGGCTCGGGATTGGGTGAACAGCAGCATCTCACTTGAGTTCAACACAATCAATTGGAGGCACTTTTGAAGCAATTTGCAGAAATTTTCGGCGAACCCAAGGGACTACCACCTTCTCGACAGTTTGATCATGCCATCAATAGTTTTCCATCTCATGGACCAGTCTATAAGGCCCTACAAGTACCCATATGCTCAGAAAGAGGAGATTCAAAGACAAAAGCAGGATTTATTGTCAAGGGGAGTTATTTGGCCCAGCACCAATGCTTTCTCCAACCTAGTTATTTTAGTCAAAAAGAAAGATCAATCTTGGCGGATGTACATTGACTACCGCGCATTGAATAAGGTCACCATACCCGATAAATTTCCAGTTCTGGTAGTCGACGAATTAATTGTTGAACTTCACGAAGCTCAATTTTTTACCAAGTTGGACTTGATTTCAGGGTACCATCAAATCCGTACGCAGCACAATGACATTGAAAAGACGGCTTTTCGCACCATTGGCGGACAAGGAACCAGGGACACGGCAAGCAGAGAAGGAAACCGCATGTCTGACATGGGAATACATGGACACGCCACGTGATGTGTCGTTGACTGGAAATGAAGTTCAAGCTTCGGACATGGAACAAGGTCACTATACCGGATAAATTTCCAGTTCTGGTGGTCGACGAATTAATTGTTGAACTTCACGGAGCTCAATTTTTTACCAAGTTGGACTTGATTTCAAGGTACCATCAAATCCGTGCGCAGCACAATGACATTGAAAAGACGGCTTTTCGCATCATTGGCGAACAAGGAACCACAGACACGGCAAGCAAAGGAGGAAATCGCATGTCTAACATGGGGATACGTGGACACACCACGTGGTGTGTTGTTGAATGGGTGATGATAGCATTGGCCTTAGCAATGCAACATTGGCATCCTTGTTGGGAAGTCGATTCACAATATAATCTGATCAAAAAAGTCTAAAGCGCCTTCTTCAGTAGAAAATCACTACCTCAGATCAACAAAATTGGGTGGCTAAGTTGTTGGCATATAATTTTGATATTTGTTATAAGCCAAGTACAGAGAACAAAGCTCTAGATGCCTTATCCAGGCAGGACAAGGGTGAGTATATCTCTTTGGTTTCTTCACCGTCTTGGGTTGAAGGATATAGATTGTTGGAGGAAGCAAAACAAGACCCATGGGTTCAGAAGTCAGATTTGTAGAAGGATCCTCAAGCCAAACCCAGTTTTTGTATTCGGGATGGAGTATTATATTACAAAGGACTGCTAGTCATTTCGGCCAATTCCCAATTCATTCCTTGTCTTTTGCAAGAATTTCACAATACTAAGACAGGAGGACATTCAGGTTACTACCGAACTTACTGTCGCATGGCTGTCAACTTATATTGGGTGGGAATGAGTTCAACAGTGCAAAAATTTGTGCAGAATTGAGACATATGTCACCGTAGTAAGGCCAACACCTTGGTTTCGGGGGGTCTTTTGCAGCCATTGCATATTCCCGAAGTGGTATGGGAAGAGATTTCAATGGATTTCATTTCTAGACTTCCCAAATCCAGTGGATACTCCATTTTGATGGTGCTGGACCGTTTGTCAAATTACAGTCATTTCAATATGTTGAAACATCCCTACACTGCACGGCACATTGTAGAGCCTTTTGTCAAACAAATAGCCCGGTTACATGGAGTTCCAAAATCCATCTTGTGTGATCGTGACCTCCTTTTCATGAGCAAATTTTGGTAGATCTTTCGAATGCAAGGGACAGAATTGCATATGAGCTCATCACATCATCCTGAGACTAACGGTCAAACAGAGGTGATAAACCGCTGTCTAGAAACTTATCTCCGGTGCCTCGCAATTGAGCAACTGCAATATTGGTATTTATGGTTTCCCTGGGCTGAATTTTGGTACAATACCAATTTTCATATCTCAATTAGCACTACTCCATTTGAAGTGGTACATGGGCAAAAGCCTTAATCGGTCATTCAACTCCCAGGCACAAGATATAAGGATCGAGATGAACTCCCAGGCACAAGAGCAAATGAAAAGAGCAGTAGACAAACATAGAAGAAATGTGGAATGAGGTAGGAGATTGGGTCTATCTTAAGTTGAGACCCCATAGAAAACAGTCGATGCTTCAAAGGATAATTTAGAAACTCTCTCCTTGATACTATGGCCCTTTCCAAATTGAAGCCAAGATTGGCCCTATGACATACAGATTGAAACTTCCACCCGAATATAGAGTTCACCCAGTGTTCCATGTGTCCTTGCTTAAGCGAGCGGTGGTCACAACTCCTATCAATTTTGATTTGCCCAAAGGTTTTACAGTGGAGGTTGATGAACAGTTGCTACCATCAAAAGTAATGGCTACACGCCTCATCTAGCAATATAGGGATTATGTTAAACAATTCCTGATTCAGTGGCAGGGCAAGACAGTAAAGGCGGCTACTTGGGAAGAAGAGTTTGCTATCAGAACTCAATTTCCTACTTTCAGTCTTGAGGACAAGACTGCAATTGAAGGAGGGAGTAGTGATAGAGAGGAGCTAGAAGAAGACAAGAGCAAGGCAAATATGGTAGAGCAACCTACACATGGGTCTGGCGCGCGGAGATTATATTCCAAGAAGAAAAAGGGGACTTACAAGCCACATATGCAGAATTAGTTATTTAAAAGCAGGGGCTGCACTAGGAATGATCAGTTTTGTCATTTTGGGACCTTTGTAAGGGCTCTAGGTTGCTAGAGAGGAGAATCATCCCCAGACTCTGTGTTGGCACAGAGTTGTTTGTTTTCCTTTTATCTGTTCCTTTCTTCTCTACTGGTTCATATCTTCTGGTTATGTTTCCAGTATTAAGCCTTGTATTCTTTTATGTGAACATTGAAAAGTTAATGAGAAGGAATACCAGATTTTGTGAGGCTTAAATTCAACATGTGATTTTTCATTTTCTTGTGATATTTTTCTTCATCATAGCCCAACAAAGTTAAATCAAGAATCAACATTTTTATCCTCATTGAAAATTATATCCTGTAACTTAATATTAAACTATCAATGAACATATAATATTACAGGATGGGGCTGCTATCATTTGAGAAACATGAGAACAGGGAAGATGAAATAGATAAAGAGGAGAAATGAAAAGAAAATAGGAAAAAGGGAGGCTGTTGTTCGGGAAGCATGGGATAACATTGTTAGAGCTTATAGAGCAAGAGATTGCTTGGCATCAAGATAAAAATAAAAAACACATTGAGGAAAATACAGACTAGACATGCATTTCATATGCACAAGCTTTACTGCCTAGGCATGTCCTCACTAAGAGAGCCTTCTGTAGTTTGATGCTTAGAACTTAGAGCCTCTGAAGCCTCAACCCTAAGGCATACCTCAATAACCATGCTTGTATGCTAACTCCAGAATTATTTTAGGCAGCGAATAGAAGACTGATATTCCACATTCCAAAAAATGTATATGGTTCTCTATTTACAAATGTTTACAGATTGAATAAGAACAATGCAAAATAGAGTTTCACATACCTGCTGATTTCTCCCCATGGGTATGGGTGCAAGGTTAGGTTGACCTGGGCCCACTACAGGCCCTTCCATTTTAGCATTGAAATAGTAATCATTGCTGGTCCTACCATGTACATTAGGCATGTTAGACTCCTGATGATGCATTATTGATGGACCAACATGATTTTGAAACCTAGGAGCCTGCTGTAGAGCTACATCAGTCCCAGTTTGCTGGAACTGGGCCAAGGAGATGGCAGATGGAGGCACATTGGCAGCAGGACCACTAAATTGCTGAGGTTGACCACTGGAGTGATTTCCTTGTTTAAATTCAACATCCCCCCTCTTTTGAAATGCAGGATACTGCTGCTGCGAGCTCTGCTGATTCTGCGGAAGCATGGTCTGCTGATATGTATACTGCTGTCCATGTGCTGGTGCCATCTGTAAATTCTGCAGCCGCTGCTGAAAGTGCTGCCCTCCCTGCTGAACGGCTTGCTGCTGCATTGGCTGCTGCAGCAACTGCTTCACTCCCTGCTGAGACATTTGTTGACCCAAGTGAGATACCATCTGCTGACCTGGATACTGCATATTTTGTTGTCTCAGCTGTCCTGTCTGTTGCATTCCCTGTGGCATTTGTAAACCTTGTTGTTGTGCAACCTGCTGATTGGAAACCTGTGCCACTGGAAGACCCTGTTGCTGTGGTTGTTCATGCTGTTGAGGCCACTGGCCACTTTGTTGCCCCTGCTGTTCTGTTGCTTGAGGAAGCTGTTGGGTGGCTTGAGCTGGTTGAGGTAACTGACTGATCTGTTTCCCCTGCTGTTGATTTGCTTGTGGAAGTTGATTTGTAGTGTGAGCCACCAAGCCATTCGGATATACAGAATGTGCCACTGGTATCTGAGCCAGCTTAGGTGTAGAAGCAGGTGGAGGTGGGCCAGATGGCAACGGTGGAGGCAAAGAGACCGGTTTTTCGTACTGTGTGACATTGGTTTCAGGGTTCCAATAGTATAAGAGACCAGTACTTCCATCAATCAGTCCCATCCAAGGTTTAGGAAGCGTAGGGTCCTCTGGGGCATAACGAGGCCCAAGGGAAGCTGGAGCAGGTTCTGCTGTTGCCATTCCTGATATTTATTTATGACAGTGCAACTGCATTTATTGTCGTATAAGAGAGTCATACAAGTTCAGCAACTGCATATTGTATGCGGTCAAACACATTTACAAGTCTACCAAGTTCAGCAAATTGATAGAAAGCAAATCATACAAGTTGATGCATCAAAAATCAAGTCTATTTTCCAAACAATATATTAATAACCAGTTAACCACCTAGCCAAGATACCATAAGATCTTATTTAACCAAAATCAAAGTACAGTTTTGTAGGTCAAATTTGTAGGTTCTCTCAGAAAACTATTTTGCAAACACCATGACTAAACTGTCAAGTGCCAAGTCCAATAGTAATCCAGCCATACCAAAATAAGGATGAACACACTAAAAGAGTGCTTAATTTGTTGAGAGTAAACCGTATCATGTTAAGGACAAATACTTAACTGGCGAATCAAAATGTCAATCAAATTAATCCACTCTTTTCAATCATCTACAGACTACACTTTGAATTTAAATATAAAAACTAAGTTTAATATTAAACTTGGAATAGAATTTAGTAAATCTTCAACTGATATGTATGCATACAAACTGAATATTTTGATTTCATCAGGCCTTTAAGAAAGGAATGGGAGGACAAAAGGGACCAGGAAGAGCTAAACTAGTAATGGCAACGGTGGGAAAACCCTGATACTTACCCTATGGATTCCCAGATCCGATACCAATCTTTCCCAATTCTTGTCATTTGCAACTATAACATATCTGACTGAAATTACGGAAAACAACCTTTTTTTTGCAAAAAAATTTCAAAGAATTGATTAAATGGTAAAAATTTGCAAAGAAGAAAGAAAAAAAAAACCCTAATAACGAAATATTAACCATGAAGATAGTCTTACAAACCTAAATGATCAAGAGTTTAGAAAACAAAATCAAATAAACTTAAATCAAAAGCATTAAATATAAACACCATCGTTAGGATAACATTGTTGGAATAAATTATAGTGCATAAGAGAAGGATATGTCAAACATTAAGCTTACCCAAGTGGAGGTTCACGCTCAAGTTCAAACGTGATCGAAAGTAACAAGTTTCTGCTAGAAACTTGACCGATCTATTATCATTCTACTATTCTCAGATGAAAACAAGGGTCGGTTAACGAAATCCTAGCTGGTCAAGCAGGAGTGGCGGTGCCGACTGATCACTTAAACGGCGAAGGTGACCGGAGTTTGGCCGCTGGTGACTTCTCCCTTCCAAGATTTACTCCTTCCCGTCCAGGCACCAACAAACTCAATTTTAAGGCTTTTCAGCTCCCTTCTGAACCTCCACTACTAGGTTTTTATGGCAAATAATCCTATTTCTTGTGTTATAACTTTAAATTCATATATTTTCTTTTTCGTATCACATGACATTCGGAGAAAAAGCGCTTTTGTATTTTCTTTTTTTAAAAAAATTTTGAAAACTGATTTTTTTAGCAAGTTTGGAAAAAAAAATAATTTATAAAAATTTAAAAAATTAGTTAATTAAATTAAAAAATTCGAAATTTATTTTCACAACACTCAACAACGATTCCAAATACCTCCATATAATTCCAGATTTAATTTGATTTACAAAAATATGACATTTCGAATTTTTTTTTACTTGACACATCTGACATATACCCAGCACCATCTTCTAAATTTTATTTATAAAATTATTTTTTTTTATCGAAATATTTTTCGTTTGTACCGAACTATTTATTTTTTTTCGTCTTCTTCGAGACCCACCACAGTAGGCTTTCCAATTCTTTTTCCAATCTCATTTCCACTTCATCTCCTGCGATTCCAACAACGATCTCATTTTTGTTTTCGTCTTCTCTGATCTTGTTACTCTCCTTCCTTCCCTCCCTCCCTTCTGCTTCTTAGAAGAGAAAAACTATCATTGAGATTCATGATGATGTTGCAATTATTTTTTGGATTTGGCTTTCACTTTAAGTTCGATTAATTCATTATATTACTCTAAGAGAAATCTTTGAAATTGAGTTTGTTTATTTACTTTTTATAAAAGTTTTTGACTGTATTCTTGATTTCTTTTTTGTTTTTCTTGTTTTTTTGGTGGAAATCACTAAGATATCTTTAAGGTATATCTAAAGTATTCTCATAAAATTTTCGAATGTATACCAAAGATATTCCCAAGGATTCCTAGAGAATTCTTAAAGAATTCTCAAAATATACCCAATGTATATCAAAGGTATACTCAAAGTATTCCTAAAATTTTCAAATGTATTGCCAAGATATACTCAAAATATTCTCATGAAATTCCCAAATGTATTACCAAGGTATACTCAAATATTCCGAAAAGTATACCAAATGGTCAACAAGGAATTGAAATATGTTAATTTGAGAATTTATTATGCTTTAAATTTAATTGAATTCTAAACTTCTTTTTCTTCTTTAATGATTCAATTGTTTTTTTCTTGTTCTTTTTTAGTAAAAATTGAACCAAAATATATTACAGGTATGTCGAAGATATACCGTCTAGACATATTTTTGGATAATTTTTAAATTTATATATTGTTGTAATTTTAGAAAGTTGTTTTCGGTAAAATTGAAAAAAAAAACTTGAACATCAGTGAAATTATAAATCAGTATGCGATTTTCGGTAATTCCGTAAAATTCCTTATATATATGAGTGTGTGAGATATTTATTTTTTTTATAATATGGTAATTTGTATAAAAAAATTTATACTTTTATTTTTGTTTCAAAATAATTTGTTTGGCTTTTAAATATATTTACTTTTAATTTCATATAGATTAATTTAATTTAGCAATAATAAGATAAGGAGAAAATTGCATTAATATACATATATATATATTAAATATTTTATACATAGTTAAATTATTTTTATACGTATAATTGCTAATATTTATACAATTATTTATAAAAAAAATTAATATAATTATTAGTAATTATTAGGAGCGACAATAATAAATATGATATGATAATACGACATTAACCTAATACAAAATTTGAGGGTTATGATTGAAGTTGATAGTATTCATGTCACACTTATATTCATCCGATAAACACACAAAAATTATTGTATTATATTACAAATTGACCTGCCAACACAATAAAAATACATTTAACCTATTAATAATTTGTATTGTGTCATGTTGGATTAATACGATTGATCTAACGTGTTATAATTTATATACACATTATTTAGATAATGTTATACTTATTTAATTCAATTTACAGATTAATCATATTAAACATGTCATGTTGTATTGGGTTAATACATTTAACCTAACATATTATCACTCATAAGCACATTAAATAAATCATGTATATTCTAATTTTATAAGTTAATCATGTTAAACGCGCTATGTCATGTTAACCCGTTTATTAAGTATGTTGTGTTCATATTTGAATTTTAGACATGATAACTTATTATGTCGTATTCATATTGACTTTTATCGTATTATGGATATATCAAGACATGATATGAATATGGTCCAACACAAATTGCCACCTCTAGCAATTATATATTTATACAAAGAAATTACATAATTTTTTCTATGTGAATTCTCAATTATATAATCATATAATTTCTTCCAATCTTATTATTATCAAAATAAATTAAATCTTTCCTGAGATTATATTTAATATGAAACTAAAAGTAAGTATATTTAAAAGTTAAAAAATAGAATTATTTTGACATAATGATTTTTTATACAAATTGCCACATTGTAAAAAAGAAAAAAAAACTAAATGTCACATATGAATATTAATACATGTAAAAAAAATTGTAATACCCTCTCATGTAACTAAAATACATGAAACAATATTACCCAACTCGTCAAAAATTGATAAATTAAAAACATGTCTTGCATCATGATCATAATGACTTGAATTTAAGACTAAAACACAATTTATGCATAAGAAAACATTATTACATCCATTAAAAACCCTTGAGCTAAAACCGGCTCAAATGCTACAATTTTCTCAAATACAAAAATACAATTCAAATAAACTATTTACAATACAAAACTATAAATCCAAATCATACATATATCACCATTTTCCTAGTATCGGTTTGACTTTTGACTCATCGGACTATGTCTTTTGTCAACAGGTATAAGCTCTCTCAACCTGCGCATGAAAAATACCCATACACTAAGCAACTTGCGCTTAGCAGTGTATATGTACAAGAAATCCACCATAATTACATGACATCCAGCAACATGCAAGATATAAGATACCAAGCATTTCTTCAAAACAACGTGCCATGTACAACATTAAAATAACCCCAACACATATTCATGCCCAACGTGCATATATCTCATATATCCTTTTATCTCCCATGATAGAACTCATGTAGTATGAAAATAATATGTCAAGTAACTCAAACTATAAACATGTTCATGATGTAGACTCTCTCTTGCATTCACATGTCACAACATATATTTCTCTCATATGTTGTGCACATATGTCAAATTAACCACTCACACTACAGTTATTTCAACAAGACATGCATGGAGCATTGTACAATCGCTCATGTGTATATATAAGCATATATTATCATCTCAACCATGTTCTCTGATGTGTTTAGTTTTATGTATGTTATTGTGTTTGAATTTTGTATTTTTAATGTTGATTTATTGTTATATATGGGTATTTAGTATGTGTTTGATGTTTGTAGGTGATGAGATGGAATTTGAATGAATTGTGTTTAAATTTGGTGTTTTGATAGAGAAATGGAAAGAAGAACAACTACCTACCGCATGAATGGTGTTTTCAGTGCTTGCAAGCGATGATTTTTAGGCCATTCAACAAGCTAGCATTTGGCACTTGTGCGGTGGAATTAGCGCTTGCAAGCGGTGATGAAGTTCCAATAACACTTGCACGCGGTGATTTTTCAGCCCTTTTAGTGGTGCTGTTTGGCGCGTGTGCGGCGATTCTAGTACGCGCAGTAGAGACCGACTTACATAATTCCTTGTGTGATTGAAGACTTGTTTTAACCAAGTGGGGCCTGAACTTTTGGGGATATTTTTAATTGGTTAAGGGCTTATTTTGAGGGGTTTGAAAAGAGAAAAAATTACATTGAAGAGTTGGTTTTTAATTGGGATTCTTTGGAAGTACATAATGTTACCTTCAAACCTATGGTTTTTCTATTCTTCATCATCATCTTCTTCTTCCTACAAAATTTTCTACAAACTTTTCAGACTTTGGTAGCTGAAGAGAACTTGGAAGCTGCCTCCTTTCTCGTTTTTAGTATATTTTGCTTATTGTGGAGACTTTTTTATTATTGGAGATAGCAAGGATTGGAGGCTTGAAGAGTGAAGAACTTCTACTTAAGGGGATTCAAGCCTACAATTCCAGGGGGTTTTAGCTTCCTTTGATTTTTATTTTTCTACTAAAAATATGTTTAGCTTAGATTTTGTCATTAATATGATTATAATTATGGTCATGCTTGACTAAGTTTTTTGTTAGGTATTTAGTTGTTATTTACGATGTATAAACTTTTCCTTAGTTAATGAAATTTGATTCCTTCCAATATCAATTATGCTTCTTTAATTATTTGATTGAATGTATGATTAACCACCATTCATTTAGTTGGAAATGAATATCTTAAAGCTTTGTTATTAGATGACAGTCTTTAAGTTAGCATAAAAATTGAATTAGGCATTAATTGCACCATTAGCTTGGGTAATTAATGAATTAAGGCGAGAGTCATTGGAATTCAATTTCATCATACTTAATGGAGTTAGAAAGGAATTACAAACTAAATATGCTAGCTAAATACCTAAGTTCGTCTCATTAGTTATTCATTCTATTTTAATTGCTTTTGTTCTATTACTTTCATTTATTTAGTAAAACTTAAAACTTGCAATATCTCGGATTAGAATGTTTAGGAACTTCCATTTGTGTCTATTAGCAATTACTAGTAAGTAGGATTTTAAGCTAATGATTCCTTGAGAGATTGACCTCGGGGGTGACTTGTCATTCTACGATTGGCTCGTGCACTTGCTAGTTTACAATTTGGAACATCAAGTTTTTGGCACTGTTGCCAGGCGCATAAAGCAGCAGCATAGCAGCTGCCCATAATTTTTTTTTTTTTTTGTTATTTAACTTGTTCCAATTTTTTTTAGGAGGGTAGCAAGGTCATTTAAATCCCACCTTCTTCCTCAACTCATACTACCATTCTTTCTCTTCTCCAAAACCTAACAATAAATCATCCACACCCACCACCCCAAATTGGCTTGAAATTTCACAAACCCATCCCTAAGCCGACCTCCCCCTTGTGTTTTTTCGACATTCCAAGCATGGGAAGACTAAAGAGTGCCAGCCACAAACGAAGACCTGAGACCTCAATGCGCGACTCACCACCAAGAGCTCTAACAACACCGCAAGACCCACCTCTCACTGTGCAAGAAGATCTTCCCAACCCTTCTAAGACATGTGACAACACCAAAGGAAAGCAGATTTTGATGGAATAGGCCCCCGTAGACAACTCCTCTTCCCCACAAGTAAATATAGTAAACACATATAATGCACCTTTCCCTATCTACATGGAAAAGGAAGGTAAAGGGTACATTTCTTTTCTTTCTCGTGAGTTTGATTCTTGCCTATTTCTTGATTTTGTAGTGTTACAAAGCTTAGGGAGCCTAGAAACTGTTAAGGAATATGCTAAAAGACTAAATTGGGATATTTTTATTACAAAGAAATATCATAGCTATAAGGAACTCATGATCGAATTTTATGCTACTGTGGTTGTCAAGGATTCTATGGATGAAATTTCTTTTCACTTGTTAGGTAGAGCGTGCACTGTTGATTTAAATGTCGTGCAAAAATTGTTTGGTTTTTCCAAAATTGGTGCCAAAGCACCAATAGAGAACTTTGATTTTCTAGAGGCATGGAATTATTTCACTGTCACTGCCACTGATCATACTAAGGATGCCTTTAATTCTGACTTTCATAGTCCTTGTATTACCTTGATGCATAAATTTATGTGCCATGCCATTTTCGAAAAAGCGGAGAGCTATAAGGTAAATGGATCAGAATTATTTTTACTTTGGTGCATGCACAAGAAAAAGAAAGTTTGTACTACTGTATTTATTTTTCAGAGCATTAGTTATACCCTATCACATTCAACTTCCCAATTGAGTCTAGGGCATTTTGTCACTGCATTTGCTATGTATTTTTGTGGTTCGGATCTTGATTCTTCCTCACTAACCGAAGTTGTTAGTAAAAGAGATTTTGATGTCCTAGCTATGCGGGGTTCAAAATTAGTTGAAATAGATCGAGGCAACACAGTGTGTGTGACTAAGAATAAAACAAGTGCTTCGGCAAAATCATGCCAACAATCAGCTCCACTTTCTCCTTCTCGAACACACCCTTAGAGTAGTAGTGATGATAAAATGTTGGCTTGGTTAGACACCATAGAGGTAGCTTCTATGGCACATTGGGAAGCATTTAAGGTTCGACATCGAGCTATGGAGGCTAGACAAATTGCCATGGAGAAGCGCCTCAAAGCAACAGAAGCGAAGCATATAGCCTATTTTAAGGATATACAGGCCGATTAACATCTCTGCGGAGCAGAACTCAAGGCCCTGCAAAGTCAAATGGATGATCAGAAAAGTGCTCATGATTACTACCATTTCAAGCCACGTGAATATTTCAAGGCCACTAGTGTGCATGTGCCTTCTCCATCCTCATCTCATCCTTATCCCCTACCACAGTGACTCATCTGCAATTCAGGGGCGTTTCTCATTACTCTTTTTTTTTTTAATCATCTTTTTGTTTCTGTGTTTTGTTTTGAACCCTTAGTGACAATGTCTCCATTTAAGTGTGTGGGGGAGGGATAATTGTTGTCTTCTCTTTTGTTTTGTGTGTTAGGTGTTAATTGTTAAAACTTTTTTCTTTTTAATTTTTGTGTGATAATTGCTTCTTTGTCTGGCATAGTTCGATTAATTCCTATGATAGCTGATAAAAGAATGCTAAATTATACTTGGAATAGAGTAATATGATTGATTAGCTTAAAATAACCTTAATGCCTTATAATATTTTTAATCAAATGTTCCTTAATTTGATTAAATTGTTGTTTCAATTATAGAGTGCTAGTAATCTATTTAGGCTATGAATTCTGCGTGACAATGGCTATGTGTTGAATCTCGTACACTTGCATACAACCCTTGTTCTTATTTTGTGAGCTTTTGAGCCTTAATAGAGTTATCATTACTTTTAAGCTCTTATATTTCTTTTGTGTAAATAAATTCAAACACGACATGATTACCCTAGAATTTGCACGTAAATACTAATTGAGACTGCAATTCTTATTGTCAAGATACTTAGAGACCATTATTTGTTAATGTAAGCACACATTCTACTCATAGGTATTGCATAACACTTTATCTCCTTTTATATAAATCTCATCTTAGTACTATCTCAATACTTACCATTGAAATGTTATTATGATTAGTTGGCCCATATACTCTAAAATGGAATAAAATGGATACAGGATCTATGTCTACTCCAAGCCACTTAGGAATTCCGCCTGAGAAAATATCATTTCAAAGTCTCTGAGGATGCCACTTCGGTCATAACCCTTCAAAACATGGGTGTTGTCTCTTTGATGGCCAACTCTAAACCTAAAATAGTACAAAAACTCCTTCAATGGTATGTCATCTATTCTAGGTCTAGTCCTAATTAGAGTAATTGGGCAATCATCATCCTAACAATTCTCCATTTGCATAATTATAGAATTTCATCATATACTTCATAACAAAAATCTCATCCTATGATTTGAATCGCAAATTCATCACATGAATTCATGCCATAAGCCTCATATCTTCTAAAGAATAACTCAATCATTTTATATCATGGCATACCTCAAATTAAACATCATGAAATCAATCATAAAAAGCATACATCATTAGTGTCACGGCTTGCCTGGTCATGAACTAAGTTGTGAAGCAATCTGCCTAAACTCTTCTAAAGAAGTCACACCTGTGAACCCTTAGTTCATGACTGTGAATTAGGAAACAACACTAATATTCAAGCCAACATGATGTACATGCCCAAACACATGCACCCTATATTTCTCCCAAGTGGATCCACTTTACAACATACACAATCAATCATAATCCACGCCACAAACATATGTACTCAACATTTTAATCCTATTTATCACAATTCACATTAATTTATCTTCCATAACCACATTTATGGTCACCAAAACTCATTATGAACACATACTCCATCTATAATACAATTAATTCATAATTTACCAAATCCATGTGTAATTCCCACAATTTAGGGCTTAAAAGTAACAGAAACTAAGGTAATAAAAGTGGCATATTCGTGATGACACAAGTGGTATAAAGTATTACATGAGTGATATAAAGTGATACATGTGTTAAAGGAATGGTTAAAGTATGGGCAAGAGAGAGGTTAAAAAGACATGTAAGAAAAAGTGAGTTTTATAAGGGGGTATACATGTGGTATATATCAGTCAAATAACAATAGTATATCAGATGTATATGAGACGTTTACATAAGTATATGTATGGTCTACAGTTGGAGTTAGGTCTTAAGCTTTTACAGGTGTCAAAAGGGCATCAAAAGTGAGAATTTCATTATGGTCATGCATATGACTAAGGATTCATGGCCCTGAACATCGTGTTTTAAGATTTTTGGGCACTATTAAGCCTTGGCTATAACAGTATGTGTCACACCCGTGATAGCCCTGGACAGCTATATAAAGATGTCTTCCTCCTTCAAATCATACAAAATTAGACCCCAAAAACCCTAGCCGCCACCATCACATATTTCAGAACCTATTTCCATTAGTTTGTATTGATTTCTTAAGTTAAAAACACAAAACCGCAAGTAAAAACAGAGATTAAACTAGAAAATGAAGGATTTAAGATTTGGATTTTGGATTTCCGAAAGATTAGGAAGACGAAACCTTTATTGTTCCACTTGATTTTTGTTCAACCCAAAGTAAGTTTTTATGGGCTTTAACCTTCTAAGAGTCATTTGTAATGATTAGTTTGATTAGAACACAAAACTAAGGGATTTTACCTAGGGTTTCAGATTCAAAGTTTGGGGGGTTTTGTTGATTAAGGTATAAACCTCATTGTAACTCTTTTATTAATGAAATATCCAATGATATCCTCATGTTAGGAGATGAAGGTATTGGTGATAAAGCCACCAATGCCTTAAGGTAAAGCTAGCGAAGGTTTTTACGATTCTACAGTCAAGGTCTGTACATATATGTATTTTAATTTGATTTTTGGCATGTTGCTTGATTGTCATAGGCTTGAATAAATTGTGTTATTGCTGGAAATTTTGTTTGGCATGCTACTTGACATTTGTCTATACTAAGTTAATGGTATAATTGTTATAATTAGTGTTGGCATGCCTACAAATTGAATTAATATGTTTATGGAGAATACATATTGACTTGAGATGTTGAATTATAACATAATGGTGAGTAATTTTATTATAGCATATTGTTAGAATTTACCTGAAGGTTTGAAGTTGATAAATTGACATGAGATTCAAATATGACATAATTAAGGAATCTATGCTACAATGACTATGTGTAAATAATAACTAAGATGTTAAATTATATTAATGCTCAATGAAGTATTAATGAGGTGGAAACATGTCAATAGACATTAATGAGCATTAATTGGAAGGGTGATATGTAATAAATGTTTAATGGTATAGTAATGAATATTATTGACCTCAGGATGATTGATCTCTATTTTGATCTTGACAATCAAATTAAATATTACTAATATTTTCTTTTAGAATTGTTTTGATAATGTTTTAAGTTTCAAGTCCATTGACATTCATTTGCTATATGAACAAATAACTCAAAGGCTGAGAATGAGCAAGTCCTGCCCGGGACAAAAATCCTGCTTAGGAGAAGAGCATCACGGTCGAGACAAAAGGCCTTTAAGTTCCAGTAGTGAATCTCGCCCGAAAAAATGAACTGTCATGACTGGGACAAGTGCTATCCCATTTGGGACACATGGAGTCCCGACCAGGAAAATTGAAAAGTCATGACCATTAGAAAACACTTTAACCATGAAATATCACGTCATCACTAGAAGTCAAAACGGCCAAGTTGATTAGACCAATATCCCTCCCAGGACGCATGTCTCGATCAGAAGATGCTCGATGTTTAGAAGTCAAAGCTACAGGTCAACTTTTTCATATGAGTTCTCTCACAACAGGAAAATTTGACTTGTAATGCTCGCTAAATAGGGTTTAGTTGAAACATATGAGTAAAAGACACTTGAAAGGTATTTTGGTAATTTAAAAATAAAAATTTAAAATATATGTATAGATGAATTGGTTTTGGAAACATATGAAAGGTGTATTAGGGATATATACGAGGTATATGTGACATGATAAAGAGTATAAGAAATTGATTTAAGATGATACAATTGAGTTAATAGATGAAGGAAGAGCAAATGGATGGTGTATTGGAGGTATATATGAGGTATATATAAGGAATATTGGTCAATTTTTGGCTTTAATTTGAAGAAAGGGATAAAATAAATGAAGAAAATGTGAAAAATCAGGCTTCATGCTCGTGAACAAAGTGTTCATGGTTGTGAAGGTCGTGGTCAAATGATAAACACTGACTTTTTAAGGTAGTTGCTACAATACGTTCATAACCATGAAGATTTTTGTTCATGGTCGTGAAGGTCTGGTATATAAGCTTTTTGCACGTTTTATCTTCATTTTTCACCATCTTTTCAACTCTTAAATCCCATACACTGTTCATACACACCCAAGAACCATATATGAGTGTTTCTCTATAGATTTTTGAGTGATTAAACACCAAAACCAAGAGAGAAATTAAGATCAAAATGAGATTTGAGAGATTTGCTAAAGCTAAAGATGAAGTTGGAGAGAGAAAGTATGGAGGTTGAGGGAGTTCGGGTCTTCCACCAAATTAACCTTATTTTCTCCCTTCTTTGGGTAAGATTTCATGTTTCCCTCTTATTTTAACAAGTTTATAGTTGATTGATATGATATACCCGAATTGGATAGAAACTCATTTGTAAATGGGTAAATTTGATATGGAACTTTGAGTAGTATTTGGGAGAAATTCTCCTTAAGGTTAGATTGAGTTTATTTATATGTTTTTAGATGGATTTAAGTAAGACAAAACCTAATTTAATGGTTTTTGAGTTAAGGATTAGAGTATATGGCTATATATAGCTATATATATTGATATATGGTTCGAGTTAATGAGAAATAGTTATGGTTATGTATAGCAGATGCCTTTGGAAGGTGGAATTCTCCAATAAGGAGGTTAGACAAGCTTAAAGCTTAGAGTTGGTTTTATAAGAGGTAAGTACACATATGCATTTTAATTTGCTTAAATGAAATGATATGTTGTCAAAATATTGGGACATATGGCATGCTAATAGGGACAATTGATAACTAAGAGAAAAATAGAAATATCTAAACATGAATAATATGAATGTGTTTATATGAGAATTTCAATAAGTAATGAGTTATGGAACTTCTCTAACACTTCTAAGATACCAAGCATAGAAAGGAAAGAAAAGACATGTAAAACTAAGCTAAGCATCGCCTTCTTCATCACCCTCCATTATAAAACCATTTAGAAAAGCGCTTTTAACATCCATTTCAAAAAGCTTGAAATTCATGTCGCATGCATATGCTAGTAAAATACGAATTGCTTCTAATCTTGCTACGGAAGCAAATGTTTCATTATAATCAATGCCTTCCTCTTGGTTATACCCTTTAGCAACCAATCTAGCTTTGTTTTTAGTAATATTACCTTCCTCATCTAACTTGTTCTTATAGACCCATTTACTACCAATGATTGGGTAGTCCTTAGGTCTTAAAACTAAGGTCCAAACCTTGTTCCTCTCAAATTGGTTTAGTTCCTCTTGCATCACCCAACTCTCATCACCCAAAGCCTCATTAATTGACTTTGGTTCAATTTGAGAGACAAAAGCAAGATTAGAATCAAGAAGCTTAGAGCGAGTACTTACAACCTTTGTAGAATTACTAATAATTTGCTCCTTTGGGTGGTTTCTTACAAACTTCCAATCCTTTGGTAGCTCATTTGTTCCTTGCTCTTGGGCTTAAGGTTATTCATCCTCTTGATATTGCTCTTCTTGTTCCTCATCAAGATCATTCTTCTTTGATTATTCTCCTTGTTTCTCTTAATCAAGATTGAGGTTCTCTATGGTACCTAGAATATCATCTAAAGGAATACCTTTCCCAAGATCAAGTCTATAAGATTCATTAAAATTAACATGCATAGACTCTTCTACAACTAAGGTTCTTTTATTAAAGACCCTATAGGCTTTGCTAAAGGTGGAATAGCTAAGAAAGATGCCCTTATCCAATTTTGAGGCAAATTTTCCAAGATTATCCTTGTATTCAATATAAAACATTTGCAACCAAATACTCTAAGGTATGAAATGAGTTTTCTTCCATTCCAAAGCTCATAAGAGGTTTTTTTTTTTTTTAAAAATAGGTCTTTTGAAAACATGATTTGAAATATAACATGCAATATTAATGGCTTCTGCCAAAAAGTAGGTTAGTAAACCATACTTATTAAGCATTGTTCTAGCCATCTCTACCAATATTCGATTTTTCCTTCCAACTACCCCATTTTGTTGAGGAGTTCTAAGTGTGGAAAAATCATGAGAATTCTATTTTCTAAACAAAAATTTTTGAAAAGATCATTTTGAAACTCTTTGCCATAGTCACTTCTGATCTTAAAGATAAAATATCCCTTTTTATTTTGAACTCTCTTGGCAAACTGCTTGAAATTTTCAAAAGCATCACTTCTATGAGCTAAGAAAATTACCCTTTAAACCTAGAGTAATCATCTACAATGACAAATGCATAATTTTTTCCACCTAAGCTAGCAACCCTACTAGGTCTAAAAAATCAAGGTGAAAAGGTTGTAGAGGTCTAGAAGTACTTACAACATTTTTGAGCTTGAATGATGATTTGTGTTGCTTTCCTCTTTGACATGGCTCATAAGTCTTATCCTTCATATACATAATTTTGGGAGCTCATCTACTAGTTCATCCTTGCAAAGGCTTTGAAGTAGTTCCATTCTTGCATGTCCAAGCCTTCTATGCCATAGCCAAGATCCTTCACTAATAGATATAAGACAACTAGAGGAAATATTAGTTAACTTATGTAAGTCAATTTGTGTAAGTGTTACCATCTCTTTCTCCTTTGAATTTCTCTTGACCATTTAAAGAGGCTACTAGACATCCATTAGACCTAAAAATGACTTGATTTCCTTTATCACATAATTGACTCACACTTAAGAGACTATGCTTCAAACCATCAAAAAGCATCACATCCTCAATAATTGAAATACCATCAAGTCTTATGGAACCAATGCTAATTACCTTACCCTTAGCATTGTTTCCAAAGGTAACTTTACCTCCATCCATACGTTTGATGTTTGTGAAGAGACTTTTATTTCTAGTCATGTGCCTTGAGCATTTACTATCCAATAGCCACACATTTTTATTGCTTGTGGATTTAAGACATACCTACAAAACATAAATTCAAGTTTGGCTTTTAGGTACCTAAACAAACTTGGGTCCTTAGAGGTTAGTTTTAGGAGAATCCCAATGGGATTTCCTTATCAAACAATGCATGTTAGTATGCCCAAACTCCAAGCAAAAATAAGAAGAAGTGCAACAACAAACACATTCATATGTAGTAGGTGATTTTCTAAGTGCATACTTCTTATATAAGAAGGAATGGTTAGCCCTTTGAGGTTTCCCTCTTAAGCCAAGTGAGCCTTTGCTATTCTTCTTTTGAATAAAGGGTTTAGTGTGTGATTTATTTTTAGCCTTAGAGGCACCTACCTCAATTAAGGAGGTTTGTGATGTGGATGCCTTAACAAAAATAGTTCTAGGTGTGGATGATAATGATGATGCTCGATTAAAGCCTAGGTCATATCTCACTAAGGGATGTCCTTGGGATACAATGAGGGCATCCGAACTCTCATTCCCTTTGTGAAATTTAGAAATAGAGAGTCTTAACTCCTCAATCTCATTTTTCAAAGCATTGTTTTCCTTAAGTAAATAATTAGTTGAAGGTCTAGATAAAAACTCATCTAATGACTTCTTAAGATAAGCATTAGAAATTTTTAGCCCTTTCACAACCTTTTGAGGGTTGGATATGTCATCCTTAAGTTTGGAGTAATTTTTCTTGTGAAAATCAACTTTCTTTTTATATCTATCTAATTCTAGACTCATAACCTCAATAAGATCATCATTATCATCATCATCATCATCACAATCATGCAAAAGAGGAAGAAGTAGAAGTTACCTCATTAGAGTTATCCTCTAAAGCCATGAAGCACAAGTTGGCTACATCTTCTTGACTCCCTTCATTATCACTTGATGTAGGATCATCCCATGTAGCTTTATGGCCTTTGTCTCCTCCATCTTTGTGAGACTTGCCCTTGTACTTCTTGAGCCTTGGACATTCGGATTTAATGTGGCCCTTCTTGCCACATTTATAGTACTTCATATCCTCCTTGTTGAAGTTGGATAAGGAGCCTTTGAACTTTGATGTTTTTTGCTTATAGTTCTTGATAGTCCCATATTTATTGACTATCATTTTCGTGACTCCTCTTGATAGCATGACTATCTTCTTATCGCTTTCTTCACTTCCCTCATCATCACTAATGAGGTCCAAACCCTGAGCTTTACGGGAGGTGGTGCTTGCCTTTAGTGCAAAAGCCTTTTTCTTTTCTCTTTCTCCTTCAAGCTCTTTCTCTCTCACAGAAGCCATCTAATGAGTTAGAAGCTTGCAAATGAGCACATCAAGAAATGGTGCTTAAGTCTTCATTGGCTTCTTTTATACCCGCTACTCTTGAACCATAGTCCTTCATTAGAAAACTTCTCAAGATCTTATTGTTTACATCTTTAAGCTTGTATGTCTTCCATATTTCTTCATATTATTGATGATTAAGAGTAGATGATTTGCTATATTGGTGATGGTCTCATTAGGCTTCATCTTGAAGAGCTCATATTTATTCATAAGGAGTTAAATCTTCCTTAAACAAACTTGTTTTGTGCCTTCATAATAGTTCTCCAATGTCATCCACACACTAAAGGCAGTTGGACAATGTTAAATTCTTTCACACTCTTCAAGAGAGAGAGAGCTTGCTAGGATTGTCATGACCTTCTTCTTTTTGCCATTTGCCCTCTTGTGTGCTTCAGTCCATTTATCCCTTGGGAGAACTTCATCTTCTTCTTCAACATTCTTTATTGTTGGTGGTGTCCACTCCTTGCAAACACTATCCCATACGTCAATGCCTTCACTATCCAAGTAGGCCTCCATTCTAAACTCCTAATGGGCATAATTTGACCCATCAAAGTAATGCTTGAGACTTCGAAATCTTTCTTGGGCCATTGTTGATCTTTACTAGAGCTTAAAAGGAGGGGGATGAATTGGTGGAAAAATAAAATTTTAGTGCACACAAAGATGATGAAAAATAGAGAAGAGAGAGGCAAATGAATTTTATAGAGGTTCAGGTATTAACTAACCCCGCTCCTCTCCCCAATCTCTATTAGGTATTCACTAATCTAACCTTTAAATTACAAGTGGAGTTTTACCTAGCTCACTCCCGACTATGGTGTTTTCACAAGGCTAACACTCCATCCAAAATTCCCTTGTATTTTAATGGCTCACACAACAACCAATTCCTTGTAATTGGGCTCACACATTACCCAATAATAAGATAAACCCAAGTGTTTAAGGCTAACACTTAAACTCTTATAAGAATGAATAAAAGAAAGATGAAAAATCAATTTGTAAGAGTTTTAGCACAATCAAAGTAGATGGATGTATTAAATGGCCTTTTGGTAGGATATTTGCACTAATTTTCCACCAAATAACCATTACAAATGAGTGTCATAACTCTTTCTAACATTCTCTTACAAGTACAGTTAATGTTGCCTGCAAAGAAGGTTTCCTGATCAGGAAATAGCCTAACTAAACATGTGGCAACATCTGGTTGGCTGAAGGCACTAATAGCTAGTTCTTATATGAAATTCCCGGTCAGGACTTGCTCGGTACTGCCTATTCTAAGGGACATTGTACTGTTGGCTTAGAGTCTCTCTCGGTTAAGACACCCTTTCTCGGTTGGGACCTTGGTCAGTCAACGTTGGTCTTTTTGACTTCTCATATGACGTGGCACAATTTGGTTGAGTTGCCAATCAATGTGTTAAAGAAGTGCCCAAAACTCAGGCACTTAGTGTATACATTTATAAAGGCATTCTTTCATTATATTAGTATTCATTTGCATATGAATTGAAATAGATCTTAAACTGATTAATGAAAGTCCATGATATGAAACATAACATGAAGGAAATCATGATGGGATCATGATAATGAAATTCCTATCATGTGTAATTATATTAGTATCTAAACTATCCATAGCCGTAGGATCAATAAGACGGGACATTATTGATCCGGATAGACTAGCACATGTTATACTCCTTAATTGGATCAAGCAGTAGATCTTATAAGCTGTGAGCATGAGATATTCAAAGTTAACATATGGATGCTTGCTAAGAGTAGTCAAGTACATTGGATGACCTGCAATGAGACAATTATATGGATTATCTATTCAAATGTCAACGATAGTCTCATCATAGCAATGATGCATGTATCCTTAGACTTGAGGTATTCAAGGATATCATGGATACTGATTCTATGCTTTGACTCCATTCTTGATTGCCTCATAGAGGTCGCTCATAGGGTGGCGATTGGGGCTTAAGGTTCTCGAAGATAATTGGGCAGCCAATAGAGAATTCACCATTCCTGATAGAGGGAGAGTATACTGACGGCCTCTAGTCGGGATCCTTACTCGGGAATCTCTGGCCAGAGTGGAAACATCCTGAAGATGGTCTTCAGTGACATGTTTAATAGAGTAATGAGTCCTAAGAACAAGATCTAACATCACTTTGGCTAGGTGTGACATAGTCAGTCTAGTGGAAATTGACACTAGTCCATGCTCTGAACCGAGTAGCGTATAGGATGTGAAAGAACAAATTGCACATATTATTGTTTATGGAAAGGTTCGTATCCAAACAACTGACTTTCTGGTCAATTGGGGGTCATGATGTGTTGCTAGATACCGCTCGTGATTTGCTCAAATTAATTGTTAACTCGGGTGGCCAACATAACTGGAAACCTAATTGGTCACACGCATTGGAAGTGTGAATGAATAAAATGGCCTTAGATTGTGATGGTATTACGGGAAAAAATCTGGAAAAAAAATCAATCAGAAGGTTACGGGCCCACGCGGACCCTTACAAACCCATAACAAGGCTGTCAGCATATAGGCCATGCACACGCTAGCAATAGCCAACACGCGTGCAGGCTGCAGATTTGTTGACCAATTTGCCAATTTAGCCCCACAAACCCATTTTGGTAATTTTGTCAACCCTAGGGTGTTTAGAAATACCTATAAATAATATTTTTATATCAAAAAAATATTGATAGCCTCTAAAGAATTTTATTTGATAATTTTCTATTTCTCTCAAGAATAATTTTTTTTTGCTAGCATATAAAGAGTGTTCAAGGATAAACCTTTGAGGTTTTATTCTTCCTTTTCGTGTGGATCAACATTAGAGACAATCCAACATTGAATTATTATGGTTTGTAACAATCTAACAAGATGAAAATTTAGAGAATTGACACAAGAAATTAAAGGTATAATTTCTAACAATATTTTAATTAATTTAGTTTTAATAGCACAAGTAGAATCCTTTGATTCGAGTTTTGAAAAATTTTATTTTCCGCTGTATTTTATGAATGTGATTCATCCTCAAAATCCAACATTGGTATTAGTGTCCCTTGTGCCAATTAAAATTAATTTTAATTTAAGGTGCAATTGGATTGTACAGTTTTGACGATTTTAGATCTTTTAGCTTGTAAAATTAAAATTAATTTGTAAAATTTGTTTTACATATTTTTCTTTCTATGATATGATCATGAGATGATTGAAGATGATTATCTTGATTGAAAAATAGTTTGAATATGATTCAAATAATTAATTTCAAATTTATTACAAAATTGCTGAAAATTGCACAGTTGATGAACATATAATGTTGTTTGACATAATTATTGGGGCTATTTATATTTTTCTTGTAATTTGATTATGAAAACATTATTTAGACATATTAAGAATGCGTTTAAGCCTCTGAAATTTTCCAATAATTAATTAAAAACTATTTTAATTAATTTTTAAAATAAACACTGAAACGGGTCTGTTTTAGGATACCCAGCGAGACTGTTTTGTTTGATTTTTTTTTGTATGTAAATATTTCTTTTCCAGCACCTTGAAATAATTTTTATGCGATTAAAAATATATTATTTTGATGTTAGATGTATGCCATAATCAATTTTCTCAAATTTAAATTTCCAAATTAATTCTAGACGGTAAATAGGTTATTTTGAGCGTCTTATGTATTAGTTCATTTGTATTGATGATTTTGGCTTGTGCCAAAATTATTTTAATGGACTTAAGCTAATCTAAAGATATTTAGAATGATGATTTGAGAATTTGAAAATTTTAGAAATTTTTGGAAATTAATTTTGGATTAATTAAGTTGAGCAAATGGCATATCTAGTATGACTAGAAAGTGGCATGTATGTTAAAATTAAATTGTTTAGTTTTTAACATCATAATAATTTGATTTTAAGGTGAAATTAATTTGATGAATTATTAAATTTTACATTAAAATGACATACAAAATTAAATTGATCGAAACAATAAAAATAGGCAATTTTGGTTCAAGTGTTGAATTGACTTTCAAATTTGCAATCTAAAATTATCACTACCTATTTTATTTTAATTTTATGCATTAGAGAATGCATGCTAGGGGTGTATGGAAAGACATGATGGATGGACTTAGGCCCAATGTGATTGAATATGCATGATTTTTGTTTTATGGTAAATATGGTCTACATGTCCCTGCCAATCTCTTCTTTCTCATGTATTTCTTTTCTCATCTTACTCTCCTCAAATGTAAATTGAGGTTTTCTATTTTTGAAATATGTAATTAGATTACATAGGATTAGGATAGAATGGAGATGCAAAGGAGTAGGAATTAAGGAAGATGGTGCCATAAACAAGAAGACTTAGAAGTAAGAATTTGATTTCTATTTTTGGGTTGTAATTCATGCATATATCTAGGTAAGACCTAGTCAATCTCTCTTTAGCTCAAGAGATTGACTTAAATATGTCCAAAATTATGCCATATAGTTAATGTAACTGTCCTTATATATTCATGTAATGAATGTATGATATATAAAAGCATGCAATAATAATATGATGAGACTAAATTAACAAAATCCCTCTCTAAATAAACTTGCATCAAGGTCAATGAGTATTGGAGGTGAAGTTGGGTGAGTGTATATGAGATGTGCACATATCAAGAGTTGATAGCCCATGTGTGCACACATCAATTAGTTGATAGCACAAGATTCGATAGTTGTATGGAAATGCAATTGGTATGGATCAGATACCTACCAACTAAACTAAGGATGATTTGTTGAGTTGCCTCAAGGTCATTCTTAACAAATTGGATATCAACCCATCATAGTGAGGGCTATGGACTCACAATAAAATAGTGGGAATCATAATGCATTTTATTAAAGACCTAATATCATGCATTCATTCATGTACACACTTCTATAATCTCGATCTTTATATCTAAATTGTTCGAATCATATCATTCAATGTGAATCAAAGCATAATCATGAGTCATACATTTTGACTTACCTAAGCTTTCTTGACTGGCATAAAATTGAGAATGGTTCTCAAATCCAAAAGGTTGCCAAAGTCTCGGAATAGCTATTTTCCTTCCCTTAATGCTTGATATGCAAAGTATTATGAACAATTTGCATACAAGATGTACTTGGATGATAATGGATTGGTCCTAAGTTGTTCTAACTTCAAAAGCAGCATGGAAATGGATGTAAAACCATTATATTGTTAGAGATGTGGCCAAAAGGCAATCGCCTCAGGCACTTAGTGTACACATTCGTAAAGGCATTCTTTCATTATATTAGTATTCATTTGCATATGAATTGATATAGATCTTAAACTGACTAATAAAAGCCCATGATATGAAACATAGCATGAAGCAAATCATGATAGGATCATGATAATGAGATTCCTATCATGTGTAATTATGTTAGTCTCTAAATTATCCCTAGTCATAGGATCAACAAGATGGGACATTGTTGATCCAGATAGACTAGCACATGTTATACTCCTTGATTGGATCAAACAGTAGATCTCATAAGCTATGAGCATGAGATATTCAAAGTTAACATGTGGATGCTTGCTAAGAGTACTCAAGTACATTGGATAACCTACTATGAGATAATCATAGGATTATCTATTCAAATGTCAATGATAGTCTCATCATAGCAATAGTGCATGTATCCTTAGACTTGAGATACTCAATGATATCTTGGATACCGATTCTGTGCTTTGATTCCATTTCTTGTTGCCTCATAGAGGTCACTTATAGGGTGGTGATTGGGTACACCTTGAGGTATTCGAAGGTAATTGGGTAGCTAACAGAGGATTCACCACTCTTGATAGAGGGAGAATATATCCATGGCTTCTTTTCGGGATCATTACTCAGGTTTCTCTGGCCATAGTGGAAATGTCTTAAGATGGTATTTAGTGACATTTCTAATAGAGTAATGAGTCCCAAGGACAAGATCTAACATCACTTGGGCTAGATGTGACGTAGTCATTCTAGTAGGAGCTGACACATAGTCCATGCTCTGAACTAAGTGGAGTATACAATGGTGAAAGGACAAATTGCATATATTGTTGTCTATGGAAAGGTTTGTAGTCAAACTGAAGGGTTTTGATCATGTATCACATACATATAACGCAGCGGAAAATAAAATTTTTCGAAACCCGAATCAAAGGATTTTCATGTGCCAATTAAAACTAATTTAACCAAAGAAAATTCAGAATTTATACCTTTATAATTTCTTGATTTTCTTGAACTTCTCACCTTGTTGGGTTGTAGCAAACCACAACAATCCAATCTAGGATTGTCTCTAACAATATCCACGCGAAGATGAGAGGATGAAACCACTAGGGAGATGGCTTGAACATACCTCAAAGTGCTAGCAATGGTGTATG
>CATIWF010034465.1:0-78976 GCA_949630135.1 Balakata baccata
AGTACAAGGTGATACAGAATAAATTGGAATATATAACATAATTTTTTTTGTTATTATCACATATGAGATTCCACTAAGTTACGTACTTTGTTTTTGTAGGGTGTTGGAGAACATATCTGATACTATTGTTGCCGTCCATACACCCAACGGTATATTCCTTTGACTCCCTTATATATGTAAATGCTTTGTTATTAAGACATAAGAGTTGTTTTGCAGGGTCTCACTGCTTGGATATACTTAGAGCAAACGAAACAACAGATCCAGAATGGTTGGTTGCACAACGAAGAATCGAGATCAATATCATTGATGGGTGGATTAACAATTACTATTCTGATATACGTAATTCCAATTAAACCTCACCAAAGTTGCTGTAATAACTACAATGGCAGTGAAAATTTAAAAGTAGAGTTTTCACATATGCGATTTTGGCAGCTAATTGCAAAGATAAGAAGCTCATGCATCAAATTTGGTCTGGTCTCAGTATAGGCTCCACCTACAATTTATATGCCAATTATTTGAATTTTGAACTACGAAAAATGCTACTTGTCCCAACTATTTTTATACCAATTCATGCCCAACATGCATTAGATTGCTTGTTCATTATCAATCATCTACTTGTATTACTCAATTTGCATTAAAGTACAAGTATTTTAATGCAATTGGGACAGCATTTCTGTTGAACTGCAGCTGCATTACAGTTTGATTTTCAGGTCATGAATTACAATGAAAAGACAAACATTATGTTCATTTCCATACCAAGTAACAGGAATCCATGCTACATAAATTATACCTTCAGAGAAATGACAATCAAAAGAGCAGGTTTTAAGCAGTAACTAGTTGGCTCAGCTGCATTTATTTTCAAATTCCTATCAACAAACAATTTTTTTTCACCAATGACTCCAATGGTCATTGAGGAAAATTCCAAATTCATGAAGAGAAATAGAATGACAGATATTAAACTCCTGACCTCTCGTTGCATTAAACGATGGGATCTTCATATTACATTGCCTATGCTCCCCGTTTTTTCTTGCCTCTTCACGAGTTTGAATGATGACTTTGCACTACAAATTGTATTCTCTGTGAACTGATCAATAGTACTCAATGTCAGCTGTTTCTACACATTTTTCAGTAAATAAAATCATGAACCGCAGGCTGTTTTGTGGGGAATCAGCAAAGGGAAACATGATTTGAATCACAAATTCATTTGACTAATTAAGTGCATTAAATTTCACTCGTATTTATCACAAAAAACTAACTTGCCTCCTTTCATGCACAATCCTTGTTCACCAACTGAATTAACTACCTTTCCATAATTATACCTCAATGGCATCCTTCCCAACAGCTTATGAAATTCTCTTATGCACTCACTGCGTCTCTTCCTATGCTCACCTCTCCTACTACTCAACCCAACTGCTTTTACCCTATTATCCTCTCTATCGTTCAATCCCATCTGTCCATCATCACCCTCATTGCGAGAATCTCCCCAATCCCTGACTCTCGCAGCCCCTACCAGTACAGGCCCTATATTTGCCCGGTCAGCCACCACAAAATTCATCAGTATATCCTCACAGTTTTGCATCTGATCAACGGTCCTTCTCATTTCACTCATGCTGGGCTCACCCTTGCAACTATACTCAAACAGATACTGGCTTTTCAAAATCATGAACTTTGTGAGCACAATTGAGTACTTATCTGGATGCACTGTGTAAATCCATTTCTTTGATAACAAATCAAGATCATGTGATCTAACAAAGAACCCAATTAGACGGTCCGGATTCAATCTCCAAGTCTGAAAAGCAAACTCAAAGGATTTAGGATCTACCTCCACATCATCATCACAGATCAAGACAGCTTGTGTTCTAATGGATGATCTGGGGAGAAAACGGTTGTTAAGGCTGCTAGAATGCTGACGGACAACAGAGATGGTTGCAGCACCAAAGGAGGAGAGGGAGAGGTTATGGGCCAAGTAGGCTAGTGTTTTGGGTGGAGTGGAAGGGTTTCCCCAGAGGACAAGCACAGAGGAAACCAGTGGTGAGGCAGAGTACGTGGAAGCAATTGTCTGAAGGAGGGGAATTCGTGATTCGGAGTAACCGTTAATAAGGACAGTGATTTGATCTGATCGGAGGGTTCGTGGATCCAAGTCATTTGCAGGGTCACACAAATCAGAAGGAAGAGAGCGAAGGGAAAACACACCAAAAGGCAGCAACAATAATAAGCATAAATACAGTAACAAAGTCATCATGAGTGTGAGTATGTCATGTCTTGATAGAATCTTCATCTTTGCAAGAGGGGTTGGGAGGATTGGTTCAAACTATCTTTGATTCATTAGCACCGCCGACAAAATATTTTCCTTGTCAGAAGTTCAATAACAAATTCATATTAAAAGACAAGCCATAGCAAACAAAAGTAAAATTATGATAAAACAACATTATACCCTAGTATTGTCCAAAACCCCATCCGGCATGCTAGATTCTGTTGATTCAACAAGATTTAGTCCATTCCAACATATAACTGGATCTGACAATTTTGGCATCATTAGTAGCAACTAATAAATGTCAAGGCATTACAATAAAAATTATGTAGCATATATTTCCACCACCTCCCAGAGTATCACTCGTGCTCTAACTTATCAGTCTTCTCTCACTTTGACTTGGTTAGTACAAATCAAGGAGAAACATAGGAACGTAAAATGAGACTGTTCTCCTGTGAATGCCAGGTGAAGCTCTCAAAAGAGCAAAATTTGATTTTGTGAGCAGCTGAATGTGCTGAATTTGAAAAAATTACTAATAAGTATAATGATACAAGAGAGGAATCAATAGATTTTTTTTTTAAATTCTCATCTTTCACACACAACCACATAAATTCTAAATGGACACATGAATATAGATAGATCTGTCTCCGATTTTCTCACAAAACTACCAACACTCTAGTACCAAGGGTTTCAGGCCTTTCTACTTGCTTATTGTAGTTCTTTCTCATGCCTCCCAAAAGTTTGATCTCTGCTGCTTTGTTCATTATATCATTGATCACTGCATTTTTCATTACAAAGTAGTCTAGCATCTCATGAAAGTGGGGAGAGAGCTCCAGTTCACCTAAAAGAGCTCTCAGAGAAGCTAGATTTCCAGTCAAAATAATCCCAAAATAGCATTGGAAGGCATGGATTTGATGAAAAAGATAATATAGAGAAGTTACAAATTAATAAGAAAAACAACATGTGGACAAGTAAAACCAATCTGATGTGCGCAGTGAACAAGTTCAAGTATCAAAAGATTACATTTTAATTTCATTCAAACTATAATGTATAAAGAATTTAAATCATGCTTACAGACCAAGTAGCTAAAACATTTCAATAATGCTAGAACTACACTTTATGACCTATAGTCCACAACTGATTAAAAAAGAATATAAGCATGGACCAAAACCAAAAACAAGTGAAATCCTGATGTGTAAAACATGAAAAACCATCAACTCATCCGCCAAATATCCTCTTATCGTCATTGCAACTCTGGCAACTCTCCCGTAAAACACAAATTATATATCTAAAGATTCCAAACAAATGGAAAATAAACTCCAAAGGGTATTGATAAGAATTCAATCCGAAATTTCTACCTTAGAACAGATATCGCATAATAACAAAATTATTATGGTTTAATCAACATTACTATATCAGAACCCACATCAAAACATCAATAGATGACAATACCCAAATGAGCAAACAACAAATCAAATTATTTTCTAGCTACAGAAATTAGTCTCTGTTCTCAGAAATTACCCAGGAGAGTCGACCCATTTAAATCGAGATGCTTCCAAATCGAATCTTCTCCACCTAACTAATACGCCTTCCTCAGTATGGAAGGAAAGCGATCAAGATCAGGGGAATCCACATAAAACATAATTCAAATATAAGAAGACCATCTCCGGTATTAAAGATAATCAGCCAAGTGAATAAAGTCTGGAACTTTAGCTCGTTATTCAGTGAGCTAAATTCCCTCATATAATTCAGCTGGACTTTTTTGTGGGTTTTGGTCAGTTTTGTTTGGGGTGTACAAGAAAAAAGTGAACAGGGAGACGAGTTGAAGAAATTATTTCAGCTTTGGAGGGATCCAATTCTCAAGTAGCGCTGTTCATGGGCCAATTCTGAGCCATCGATCTGATTACTTTTGGGATTGAGTTTTTTACGCAAATTATGTGTAATTACCGTTATAATTTCAATATAAAAAGAAAGTCGATTCTCTCTATTTCAAAGTTTTTATTTTCTTATAATACTCATTTTTTCTTTTTAATATAGTTAATAGTTATCTAATTGAAGATATAGATTAATTTAAATTCTTAAAATAAAAGCAGTACTAATTACATAAAATTTATTTAAAACAACTTAAAATATTTATCATATACATTTTTTTATTTATCATTTCCTTTCTACATGTATATTATATATGTACAAAAATTATTCATAATTAATATTAATAATGAATAATTATTGTTTATACAAATCAAATTATATATTTGTCATATGCATGCTATATTGGTATTATATAAGACGAAATCCTACACAAATATAATTTCTTTAATGATGAACCAAAATTGTGTAACTCCAAAATGAACATAGGAATATGTTGTAAAATGTTGTGGAATACAATTTTTTTTAAGATAACATATTTAAATATTGGTAAAATGAGTCCAAAAAATAAAAATAAAAAAGTGATAATAATAAGCAATTACCAAATTTGAAGATATAGATTTATTTAAATTTCTAAAATTAAGGAATCATTAATTATGTGAATTTTATTTAAAATAACTTAGCATAACTGTTATATACATTTTTTATTTATCATTTCCTTGCTATATGAGGTTATATATGAACAAAAATTATTCATAATTAATATTAATGATGAATAATTTTTGTTCACATAAATCAAGTTATACTTTGTTATATGCAAGTTATATTAGTATTATATAATATGAAATCTTGTACAAATTTAAATTATTTTTAATAGAAAGCAATTTTTGTAATACCAAATAAATATAAGAATGTATTTTAATCATATATTGATTCAATGTTGATGAATAAAATGTTTTTTTAAGACAATACATTTAAATATCGGTGGAATAAGTATGAAAAAAATAAAAAAAATGTATTGTTTTGAAACTATCAAATAGTAACAATATTATTTATATCTTATATGTAGGTTATTTAATATAATATTTGTGGTATACAATACGAATTTTTGTATATATATAAAATTTTAATTTGTTTCTATCAAAGCTACTAAAGAAAGTAAATGGAAATGTAAAGGAAAGTGGTGAGACATTCAATCCAAAAAGGAAACCAAAGAGAGAGAAAAAGAGATTATGATTGAGAGAGATAAATTAGAGATTTGTTTCCAACATAATTTATTTTAATATAAAAGTTCAAATAAGAAAATACAAAAGTGTAAGGGGATACTTTAGTAAAAGAAATAAAAGATAAATATTTTGGAAAATAGTTTTAATAAAGAGCCATATAACGTCTTTTTTTCTTTGGGATTTTTATAGAATGGCCCAAAAGCGTGCAAAATATTACATAATTGCTAGTGTTGAAAGTTTTTTTCAATTTTATCCAAAACGCGTAAAAATAATTACAATAGTATCCAAATATGAAAGTCATCCTAAATAGTGAGCATAATGTATATCTCTAGAGTATATTTGATATACTTTAAACATATTTTAGTTTAATTTTTACAAAAAAAAAAGAACAAAAAAATAAGAAAAAGAAGAATTGAATCATTAAATAAGAATTAAAAAGAAGAATACAATTAAATTCAAATTCAGAATATCACAAATTCTCAAACTAATAGCATCAAATTCATTGTTGAGCATTGACTGATTGCTCAAATGATGTATCTCTGAAATATTTTTTGTATATGTTGAATATATTTTGGTACAATTTTCTCCAAAAAACAAAAGAATAAGAAAAAGAAGAATTCAATCATTAAAATAGAAGAAAAATAATAATAGAATTGGATCCAAATTCAAAAATATCACAAATTCTCAAACTAACAGCATTCAATTTATTACTGAGCATTGGATATATATTTTGAAATACATTGGATATACCATGTGAATACCTTGATAATTTAACATGTATATCTTAGGAATATATTTGATGTAACTTAGAAATAAATTGGTTCATTTTTAACCGAACAAGAAACAAAGAGAATAAGAAGAAGAAATGAATAATTGATAAATAATTTAAGGTGTTTGCTTGTCTTGTGTTATTCCTTGTGGACCATTAAACAAGATTTGTATAGTTTATTGTATAGTTTTGGGAATACCTTCAGTTTTTCTTGAAAATACCTTGAGCATATTTTGAGAATATCTTGAGTATAAATTGGAATTATTTTAAGAATTTCTTGAGAATTTTCTAGAAATATCTTAAATATATTTTGGAAATACATCAGATATATTTTTAGAAATTTTATGGGAATATCTCGGATATTTTTAAGAATATTTTAGTGATTTTCAAAAAAAAAAAAGAAAGAAAGAAGAAAAAGAGAATAAAATTCAATCAAAAATTAAAAATCATCACAAAATTTTCAAACTAACAAAATCAATTCATATTCCATTGAGCATAAGATACAATTCAACATAACAATATTTTAAATTCATTAAATTTATTATATTCTTCTCCAATCTAACTATTACGAATGATGATATTATTGCCATTGAACATCATTTCAGTAATTAAATACCATTGTTTTTATTGTTGCAATAGCTTTTTTTATATTAACATAACTTATAAATATTGTTATTGTTGCGATGTCTTAAATATAATAAGCAAGAAAAAGAAAGGCAAAGCGAACCAAATATGGAAGAAAAAAATGAATAAAAAATTAATTTGTGTAAAAATGAAGAAGAAAAGAATAGCTATAATTTTGGGAAAAAAAAAATCAGTAACAGACCAAAATTCCTCGTTACTTTTTGTTTCTACTTGCTCGACTTTTTCTCTTTTCCACTGTTCAATTACAATTGCAGATCCGATTTGCCAAGTCTAAGCCTATAAATTTTGAATACGCCCAGGATCTAATATACTAAAAATTAAATTATTCATCTATTTTTTTTTTATATCTCCCTAACTCATTCTAGTCATATTTATTATTTTTTTAATTTAGGTGAAAACAGCAATGAATTTTTCTTTTTAATTGGGACAGAGATAGCAATTAAAAATTATGTGATTTGTTCTCTTTATTTTATTATATTCTATTAATATGTCTTTCTATCAGATTTTTCGTTAGAAAGACATTAAATTATTATGAAATGATAAAGAAAAAATTATTACTCTCTAAAATTTTACTTATTGTACTAATATATTTGATCTATTATACTAGTACTTTCAGAAAATTTGAAATATTGTATTAGTAAAAGAATATTCTTTCTAACTAACTGTAAATGCCTTAAAATTTAATAAAAATATTATATAATTTAACAGAAATAAAATAGATGAGACAAATTGTATAATTTTTGAACTTTATAAAATATCAAAAGATAAAAAGTAATTTTTCCAAATAAATAATATTGGATTTTATATAGATGTGAACAGTCCATTCCATGTAGACTTAACACAGTTCAAAATCTATAATAATTAAAAATAAATAAATAAATACATTAAGACAGCCGTTATTCTTGGAGAAATGAACTGCTTCCCATCATCAGAAACTAGCACAAAACGTGAAAATCATCCCTCTCCTTCTCTGCAATTTTTTTCTAAAAATTTCTCTATTTTAAGTTGATCCAAGATAATAAAGATGATCTTGCTGTAGAATTAACTCTAATTCCAGTAATCTGTCTATCCGAAGCCAGAGGCGGATATACATTATTGAATGGGGTGGTAGTTGACACCCTAATTCAAAAGAAAATTAGTTCTTCCCATTAGTATATAATAATAAAAAAAATTATAAATATGTAATTGCATCCCCAAACTATAAGTCTCCACCTAAATTTTGGGAAAAAAAAGCCACATTAAAAAGTGGAAAAACTGTTAAAAAAAAAAAAAGGAAAGTTAATTTTTTTTAAATAAATAATAAGTGTCAATTGTCAAAATAACAAAAAAAAAAAAAAAGGACGCATAGCAAGAGAAAAAGTTAAATAAACCCTAGAGTAGCAGCTTATAACTCTCTCTTACTTTAATAGTTTTAAATATTTTCGTATCTTTCAAGTCTTTTTAATTGAAAGGGCAGTAGGTGTAATATTTTTTTTATCAGTATTTCAATCATATTCTAAATATCAAGCATGTATATTTCTAGTTTTTTTCTTTGATTTATTCTAATTTATAATATAATAGTTTTCAGTTTATAATTTTAATATTTATATTGTAATTAATTTTATTTATTATTGTATTCTACAGTCTCTATTTAATTATAATTGATTCAGTAAATATGAAAAATTTTGATGTATGAATTTTTTT
Source organism: Balakata baccata (assembly GCA_949630135.1). Taxonomy (NCBI): domain Eukaryota; kingdom Viridiplantae; phylum Streptophyta; class Magnoliopsida; order Malpighiales; family Euphorbiaceae; genus Balakata; species Balakata baccata. The sequence continues at coordinate 8,444 of CATIWF010034465.1, forward strand.
ATATGATTGATTAGATACTAAGATTTAATAGCTGAATTTATCTTTTTTCCAATTTTTAAAGAAAATAATAAGAAATCTAATTCAATATGTCAAATATAATTACATAATGAAGAGAACGAAAGATAGGGATATAACAGTTTTTTTTTTTTACAAAGAAAGTAGGAGAAGAGACATCTTGTTCGTTACCTAGTCCAAATGTATCGGTTGTTGAATGATTATTTAGTTATTTTTGTAGAAAGAGAATTATTTTTAAATGTTAGCTATGGTATTATAAATTACTTTCAAAATATAAAAACTTATCGTGAATGATTATAATTTTTTCTTTTAACTTTTTTCATACATTAATAATTTGTAATTTAAAATTTTATAAATTATGATAAATTTTATTTATAATTTTTTAGTTTTATAAATTTTTCATCCCAACAAAAAAAAAATTTGGATACGCCACTGCCGGAAGCATTAAAGACACATTGTAATAAGTTATACAAGTAAGTTTCTTATTCTGAATCCATCTCGCAAATAATAACAAACCTCTCAGCATAATTGGAACAGATAGGGAAAAAAAATCTATATAATAAAAGTGAGTTTGCCATGTGCAAATTTAGGTGGAAAGCAGTGAATGGAGAAGAAAAGAGAGAAAATGATTAATTAGGAATCCATTAGGATGAATGTGCACGTTAGGTATCAATTAGCATTTAATAATATTTATAGTTAAGATGGAGATTAAATTAAGATATCATCTTCATAATCAATAATCGATGTGTTAGCCATTTAACCTACATCTTTTAATTAATTAATTTGAAGTTATAAAAATAAAAAGAAATTTTGCATTAAAATTTAAAAGGGTTTTCTCATGATTAAGGATGTTTAGTCTCTAATATTATTTTTCTTAATTATGGTTTATGTGGTTGATTCCACCTCAAAACCCACCCACCCAATATTAATTAATGGCAATAACCAAATTAGTGGTTACATTTTCTGCAAATTTCTGGGGAAATAACCTCTTTTTTTTTTTACTGCTATTTGGCTAGAACTAGAATAGCATTAATGTCTAATAAAAATTTAATTAATTAAAATTAAACAAATAAAAGTACTTTTCTACCTTTCCCTCTTAACTTTTCTACCCTCCCAAACCATGCTGCCAAAAAATCCACCCACCCAATGCCAGCCGCTAGTTTCCCTTCCCAACAATTTCTCTTCCCTCTTTTAGTTCTTTCTTTTTGCTAAAGTAAATTTAAATTCCATAAAATAATTGTTAATTAATAAATTCAATCAACAACTACTAGATTTCATTCTAATGGATTCAAGGTCTTGATGAAATCAAACGGTTGTTTTTATGTAAAATTCTTATTCTAATGCAGAATTTCAATATCTGAATGATAAAACATTGAATAGCATTAGACATTATCAAATAAAATTTAGAAACTATATTATTAGAAAGAAATTATGTTTTGTTCTGCTTGATCTAAAAATCTCATGTATACTAAGAAAAAAAAAAGAAAAAATCGAATTAATAGCAAGATAAAACCCAAGAAAAAAAAATGAAAAATAGCAAGATATAGGTAGGGAAAAATAGCATTAGACATTATCAATGGTAAAACATTGAATAGCATAAGAATTTATAATTATAGGTAGAGAAAAATAGCAAGATAAAACCCAAGAAAAAAAAAAGAAAAAATCTCGAATACCCTAAACAACTAAAATTTTGGAGAAATAATTGAGAGTTAATTATGAAGGGAGAATAAAAATTATATTAGAGAGAATGAATTTTGATGAAATAATTGAGAGTTAATTATGGAGAGAGAATGAATTTTGAATTTAATATTTTTTATTTTATAAAACTTAAACAACTAAAAAAATATTCAGGGATATTATAGTCATTAAAAAATATTAAGTTAATTAAATGCCCTTAATTATTGCTAAAAAAATTACTAAATTATCCATTCTAGCTAGTTAAATTCTAGCTACTTATCTTTATTGTTTTTAAAAAAAAAATTATGTTAGACTTTCCTCTGACTTAATATCAATATAATATGTCTATTTATTATGAAACTGAAAAAACCCATTTAATTCTTTTCGATAAAAGTGAAATTAAACTTAAAAGACTCAATAAAATGAAATAAATGTTTAGAAATTTAATAAGAAAATGTGAAGTTTAAAGATCCTTTTTTCTTAAAAAAAAAAAAGAAATTTAAAGACCTCTTAATGTGTTTTAAATATAATATATTGTCTTATATAAAATTAATTTTTTTTATAAAAAATTAAGTTCAGAAATATACCAAATCATTCCAACAAAGTTAAAACAATATTAGTATTTGCATGATGCTCCTAAGCTCAAAATTCATTGATAAAATATATAAAAATTAATTTTTATTATAATAAGTTTTGTTTTGTTTTTTTGAGCTTTCTTCAACTTTCTTAAAAAAAAAAAAAGAAGAAGATAATTTTAAAATATATATTCTTAATATGATAATTTATATTGCTCTCTCTAAGGGAGAGTTTCCTTCTAACATACGTTTCTAATATGTGTTGCAATTTCAACACCGCCGCTTGGCCTTATGGCTAGAGATAGTAATTTAATCCAGACCTGTGGGTTTTCATCCTGTACTATTTCAAATATAATATGTTTTTTGATTTTTGACCGGTTCGAGATAGATTATAAAAAAATTCGAGATGACATTTAAAAGAAATGTGACAGAGATAGTATTTATGCACCTCGTCCCATACCCCACTCCGATATATATATATATATTTATTTATTGTTGTTAGATGTTATAAATAGTATTTACCTTATAGAAATGATTAAATTAAGTCATATAATAATTGCAAGAATTATTTTAGATTAATGATGAATATCTTGATAACTACAATTTCAATAATGTATATGATTGCAACAGTATGAAAATATTGTTATCTTTTATCTTTTTGAATTATTTTGGCTTTAAGAATAATATAAACAATTAGTTTAAATTTTTAGATATAATAGTTATAATATAGTTTTGTGTTTTTTTACGGTGGATATTCACTTTGCTAGTTATTTATGAATTGATTAATATTGTCATTTTCATTTGTCAAGTCTGAATTATGGAACATTTAAAATTAAAATATTGAATCTTTTATAATTTTTTTCTCTTATTTTAGATTTATTTTGATGTGAATTAAATTAATAATTTACATAGATATATCAAATATAATTAAGTTAAAAAATATAGCAGGGATATCCGATCCCGCTTAGAGACACCCGACTCCATTTGGGGCGGGAATGTGGATCAATATTATTTTCCTGTAGGAGTACAAGGCGGGAATAGAAAAATAAATTTACAGACAATAACGGAAACATGGAAAGTAAAATCTGACACAATTCATCCCATTACCACTCCTACTTATGGCCACTGGCCATACAGCTGATATGGAAAATTCTATTGGTCACCATGACATTTGTTTTCCCAACCAAAAAACAAAATGGAACCTGTAAAGAAATTATTTGCATCTGTTGCGAAAGATCCTATCCCAATTTTGGACTTTTCTCCAAAAGCTATCGATAAAGGAAGCTACATATCCATCATGATTAATCAATAACTTTACGATCAACGAATTCCAATCCATCAGAATGCTCTGATTGCTTGTTTGGTTTTAGCAAAGGGGGACATCCCTTGGAAACATCAGGAATTAAAGCTTAGATTATCATTTTTGTGGAGTCTGAGCAATGATTGAAGATTGATATTGCTGGGAAGATGATATTTTTAAATTAATTTGTCTTCTCCGAAAGATAAAAAATGTATTTAGGAAAGAGGTTCAATTATACTCAAACCAGACACTCTTCGCCTTGTAATACCCTCTCTTATTATAAGGATTATACTCAATAATACGTAGAGAGTGCTACCAACCGGGTAGCTAAAACCCGTGCAAAATAAAACTTTTTAATATAATGCTATACTTAGTACCCTCATCTTATTAGATATGTATATCTGGTTAGGTGACATATATTGCCTCAAGGTGATATTAGCCTTTATCATCCCGTTAGACAATAATTATATATTGATCTGGGGGCATATCAAGCCTTCAACTAATCCATCATAACTATGTCGAGTTATGTCATTATTACATCATATTACATAACCTCAAATTAATTGACTTGATTAATATCAATCCATTTAATTAATACTAAGATGAATGCATGTTATGTATATGATCACTCAAAAATTTCGGGCCTACAGTGATCTCTATGCATGGGATAGGTCTTTTTCATTGCTAACTACTTCATCAACTATCTATTGACTTCAAGACCTGCGTGCATAGAAAATACGCTAAGCAATTCATAGCCTAGTAATACACAATAGCATTGAAAAAAATGATAACATAATAAAATATAAGCACATGGCATAAAACTCAAGATATATTGTGGTGGCAATACATATTTATATCGTCCAATTGTGGTCACACTCATATGTCTATTATCTCGCTGATCTTGCATATTACTTATATTTATATAGCATGGATATTAAGTCATGTAAATCGCATAAATGCATTCACTTATCTGATTTTTATATTCTATATCTCATGGTCTAATTGGATTCTTATTTCTTTATAGGTTTATAACCTCATATTTCTTCATGACTTAATCTGATTATCGGTTGTCACATTGAACTTGCGGAGGTTCTAATGCATACCAATCGCCTTATAACGCATTATCCTTTCGAAGGCTCTAGCGTATATCTGTCACCAGCTAATACATTGACCTCTTAGAGGCTCTAGCATATGCCAGTTATCGATTGGACATTGGCCTCTTAGAGGCTCGAGCTTTCAGGATAATATTTAGCAATTTAGTTGAATAACCGATTATTCCCATTATTTATTCGTGTATTGTTTCTATATATATCATTTATACTTATAGCGTATTCATATGTCGTGATTAATACACAACATCATAAGGTTTCCATATTTATTACATCATGGTCACACTTATTTGATTAAAGCGTTACCCTAAGGAATTTAGCTTTAGGAATATAAGAGAGACACAGTACTATATAGTCTTTAATGGTCATATAACAAAATACATTTCTCGAATATCAAACTATTGGCATTCTCAAATAACACAATCAAGGATATTTATACATATATATCTCATATCATAATAACATTCATCCAAATAAAACAAAATCATTATTGTTTATCACTATATTATAACTAGCTCAATCGAGGTATGTATGGGCTGTCGCAATCTTTGCACACACATATGCCTGTCACCAGCTAGGGAATAGGCTTGGCACAAGCTCAATTCCAAAGATTATATTTGTAGGGATTTACAGTACTGTTTAACCCTAGGAGGCATATCAACAATTCATCTCAAATCTTTCATAGTTGTTAAGAATATATAATTTATAGTACACTTGGTTTCCAACCAATATTTCATACACATTGGGCATAAGCCTCTCATTATCATCTTAACTACCATCATAAATTCATTTGATATTATTCATGCCATCAAGCATTTCAATTTCATTTAATGCTCTTTGTAGCATTTATGGATCAATCATAATTCTCATTAAATCGCAATTCATGCATAAAAGTCACAAACGTGCCATAAGTGCTAGTGTATCAATGTACACAAATTTCCATAAGTTTTCTCAAAGCGAGGGACTTATCTCTTTTAAACCATTCTTTACAAGCACCTTATGTGCCTTTATTGAACTTGAGCAACCACTTTATCAATTCTCAATATAGGCATTGAGCCTAACATACAACTAAATGGGCTAATAACCTTACAATCATACATATATGTTGTTATTTCCATTAACCTCTTTACTTTCGTGTTATATATCTATGTACCAATATTATCTTTCTAGAGGCTCAACTATTCTCACACTTATCGTTATTAGTTCTTTAAGCATTAATTATGCTAATCAAGAGTTCATTAATGTTATTTAATCATACTTAGTCTTAGATTTCATTCCTTCGTACATCATTTGTAGCCCGTAGGCACAATCAATTTACTACATATTCTCATTTATATCTTAGTTAGAATTCATTTCTAGTTAATATACCATTATTGCATTTTCATGCCATATAAGGAGTTGAAGAATGCCAATGTGATCTTACCTCTTATGGAGCCACCTCAAAACCAACTTTCCAAGCTTGCCTAGCCTTCTTTGGTGGTAACTCCACCTTCCAAGGCACCGTCTATATATAACCATAACCATGTTTCAATATACTCAGCTATTCAAAGCTATATAAAGCTACATAAATATGAAACCCAACTCAAAACCCTTCAAGTTAGGTCTTTTCTTTCTTAAATCATGTTATAAACATGTTACCTAACTTATTTTGGTCTCAAAGAGAATTTTTCCCTTAAGAGAACCCAAAATCCCCTATCATCCATACCTATTTATAAATGGGTTTCTACCCATTTTGGGTAAACCATAACAAACCACTATGAATCAAGCAAAAGAGATGAGGATGTGTGTTTCTTACCCTTAAAGGTAGAAAACGAAGCTAACTTTATTGCAGAACTCGGGCTCCCTCAAACTCCAAGCTCTCACTCTCTATCTCTTTCTTCTTCCTTGGTAAATCTCCTAATGCATGCTCAAATCTTGATCTTTGATGTTAGATCTTGTTTTAGAGGCTTAAAATTAATCAAAACTCATATAGGAGATAGAGTTCTAGAGGATTAGGGGTGTTTCTAGGGTTTTTCTCAAGAAAGGGTGGATGGAAATGAATTTTCTGATTGAAATGAGAGAGAACTCGGGTATTTATATACCTAACACTGAGTATGGATCGTGCAAACTAACACAGGTTGTACTCAGTGTCCTAAGATACTGGTCGTGCACAATGCTCATCTTGCATGAGTCATACAGATTAGCACGGGTCGTGCACAACACTTACCCATCTTCAACAGCACTAGTCGTGCATAGCACTGACTCCTTTTTCTCTCTCATTTTTCATGCCACTAACTTTTTTAATACCCCAATTGATCATAATAACTTCTAGACCCGTTTTGTGGGTTTGACACACCTTCAGCACTAGACTTAGGATTTTGATCCATATGCTCAGAATTCCACACATGCACAAGTCTGGGTACGATTTTATAGGCTGCCACGAAAATACTGGCATCCACAAATTTTAGCTGACATAGCAAAGGGTATTGGTTAATAAGGCAAATCTCTTTGGCATAACCAATAATTCTACTTTAGCTACACCAGTAACTTTAGAAGTTGATGTATGTATTAGGATCGCCAGCTCAACTTACACAAGGATCGCCAAATCAACAACTACTATAACTTGCATAACTAACTGAGCTCCAATTTACACTTACAATCTCAGGTTTACTGGAGTCACATAAGTTTCAAAATCTTAGGTTTACTAGAGTAACATGAGTTTCAACTAGTTTCAGTACATGTGTCTTATTATTAGAGCTTAGCTAGCTTTTGCTTCTTGTAATTTTATTTTTTTCTCCTCATAGTAACGGTTATTCTGTTGAGTATTTATGCATATAAACTGTATCATTCTTCTTAATGAATTAATGAGAAAGATTCAATCATCCCTTCAATCGTAATATGGTATCAGAGCTTTCTTTGAAGTTGTGCAATTAATCTCGTTAATTTTTTCCCTTTTGATCTACAAAGTTTTCTGCTCTATGGTTTTTTTCTTTCTTTCTTTCTTCATCTTAAGAATCATCAAATCAATTTCTCATTTGTTGTTATGATGAATATCATTGAAGATTCACCATTAAAGCCTTATTTTCTACGTCTAAGTGAAAATCCTTTACTGGTGCTGGTTAATCCAATTTTGAATGGATTGAACTACCATTCTTGGTCACAAGCAATGATAATGGCCCTACTTTTGAAGAATAAACTCGGTTTTATAGATGGAAGTATATCAATGGCAAGTGAGATTGATTCTTCTTACTCAACTTGGAGACATTGCAATATGATGATATTATCTTAGTTAATTCATTCTCTTTCTCCTTCAATTGCATAAAGTATCATTTCGCTTGATAATGCTTTTGATGTATGGATAGATCTAAAAGATAGCTTTCAAGCTGGTGATCACTTTAGAGTGGCAAATCTTTAACAAGAAATTTTCAATTTGAATCAAGGTGAGATGAATATTACTGATTACTTCCTCACATGAAAATTTTGTGGGATGAGTACATGAATTTAAGACCATTGCCTATTTGTAACTATAATCCGATATGCAATTGTGGTGCTATTCTTACCTTCAAGAAATACTATGACTCAAATTATGTGATTCGCTTCTTGAAAGGTTTGAATGAGAATTTTGCGTCTGTGAGATCACAAATAATGATCATGGATCCTCTTCCAAACATTAACAAGGCCTTTGCTTTGATTATTCAACATGTACGACAGTTGTATTCATTAGGTGAACATTCTTCGACACCATATATTTCTTGTTACAATAAAAGCTTTACAGGAGGAAAGGATGTCAAAGACTCTAATATAGGGGCAGGGGGACAAATGCATATAATTCGAAAAGAGGAGGAAATTCTTCTAATAGGGGAAAATGACTACAGTATACTTATTGTGGAAAAATGGGTCATACTATTGACAAATGTTATCAGAAGCATGGGTATCCTATTAGATATAAACCAAAGCCAAAATTTTCTCATGTGAATCAAGTTGAAGCAGAGGTTGTTACTGAAACTCAAGAAAAAAAATTTCAATACTCTTCAAGAAGTGAATAATATAGGTTTAACTCCTCACTAATATCAACAACTATGTTCGATATTCAAGTGCATGTCTCAAAAAGTTGGTAATCAAACCAATAAAGGGAATCAAATGGCCAATCAAACCTCTTCCGCTAGTACCTCAATAACTCATCATTTAGGAAATTTAACTCCTACCTTTGATCGTAATATTGATTGCCAACCTACTGGTATGATTTTCTCCACAATTAATTCCAACAAAACTGAAAAACTTTGGATCTTGGATACAGGAGCCACATATCATATTGTGTGCTCCTTATCTTTCTTCATTTCTCACTCACCTGTCACTAATCACACTATTAAGCTACCAAATAATACACAAGTTCTTGTTTCTCATATAGGCATCATTCAATTAAATACACATATTACTCTGCATAATGTACTTTACATTCCATATTTTGCTTTCAACCTAATTTTAGTATCCCAACTTACTTTGCACTCTCATTGTAATCTTACTTTCATAATTATTCTTTATGTCATATAGGATCAGGAGACTGGCATGAGGATTGGCTTAGCTGAAGAGCTTGAAGGACTTTAACTTCTCCAATCTCCTAAGGAACCAATTTCTACATTTGCCAACCGTTGTTCTCTCACACTAATTATATCTCATACCTATTCCTATTCCACTGTAGATAAAAGTGCATCCTTTGGCATTATAGACTAGGCCATATCTCCAATAAACGGCTATATCAATTAGCTAAAATATGTGGTATGCATGTTGTACCTTCTTCTCATATATGTGACATATGTCATTTAGCAAAACAAAAGAAGTTATCTTTTTCCCTTAGTGAAAATCGTTCAAATGCTCCCTTTGATTTAATTCAGATTGACGTTTGGGGCCCCATTACTACCTCTTTACATGGTCATAAGTATTTCCTTACTGTAATTGATGACCATACTAGATTTACTTGGATTTATTTGTTGAAAGGAAAATTTGAAGCCAAATCCCAATTGCAAAATTTTATTCAATTGATTAGAACTCAGTTCAACCAACAAATAAAATGCATAAGAAGTGATAATGGACCTGAGTTCTTGATTCTATAATATTATGCAACCTTAGGAATAGAACATCAGATAAGTTATATAGAAGCCCCAATAAAATAATGTTATTGAGAGAAGACATCAAGAAATCTTAAATATTGTTAGAGCCTTAAAATTCCAAAGTCATATGCCTGATATTTTTTGGAGCAAATTTACTGTTCATACAATCCATCTCCTAAGCAGATTACCTTCGTCTTCACTTAACCATCTCACTACTTTTGAATTGCTTTATCACAAACCACCACATCTACCGGTTTTTGTATGTCTAGCTTTTGCTAGTACCTCTTCTGTACACAAACTGAAACTATCAGCTAGAGCCACTAAATGTGTTTTTGTGGGATACAAACATGGCACTATAGGCTTCAAACTTTTTAATTTGACTACTCACAAATTTATAATCTCAAGACACGTCAATTTCTATTAAACACAATTTCCTTTCTCTCATTTCCAACCACGCACGACTTTTGATGAACCATCTTTTATCCTACCACAACCTCATCTAGATATTCACACTCCAACCTACCATCACCACCTTCTCCATCCGTTTTGGAACCTCAAATTAGAAAATCCACTAGAACAGGTTAATAGCCTCTTTATCTCAAAGATTATCATTGTCAAGTCATTTTTACACAATCAATCCTTCCATCTGGTCTACCAGTTCAAATTCACATGACAGTTTAGGTACTTCTCCTCATCCTTTAGCATTAGTATTATCTTATTCTCATCTTTCGCTAGTTATAAATGTTTCTCAGCTTCCATAACAATTCCCCTTAAACCGAAGACCTATAATCAGGCAGTAAAATTTCCAGAATGGAGAGATGCTATGACATTATAATTAGATGCTTTATAGACAAACCAGACTTGGCAACTAACTCTTCTTCCTTCTAGTAAAAAGGCCATAAAATGTAAATAGGTGTATCAGACCAAATATAATGCATATGGTTCCATTGAGAGACATAAAGCCAAACTGATTGCTAAAGGCTTCGCACAATAACCTGGTGTTGATTACTTAGACACATTTTCTCTTGTAGCTAAAATGACTATTATTCGAGTTTTATTAGTTATCTCTGTTATTCAAGGTTGGCATTTACATCAGCTTGACATCAATAATGTTTTTCTGCATTATGATCTCAATAAAGAAGTCTATATGCAAGTTCCTTTTGGTTTCAGTAGGCCTAATTCTTCTTTGGTGTGCAAATTAAATAAATCGTTATATGGCCTCAAGTAAGCAAGTCGACAATAGCATTCTAAACTAATTGCAGCACTTATGTCTCACAGTTTTACTCAAGCTTATACAGATTGTTCTCTTTTTACTAAAATTACTTCCACTTTTTTCATTACTCTCTGCATTTATATTGATGATATCATTGTTGCTAGAAATGACTTGGAGCATATTTCAGTTGTTAAGCAATTTCTCCATCATGCTTTCAAAATCAAGGATCTTGGTTCTTTGAAATATTTCTTTGATTTGGAGGTGGCTCATAATTCCTGTGGTATTAATCTCTACCAGCAGAAGTATGCTCTTGAGTTACTCGCAGACTCTGGTTTTTTATAAAGTAAATCGATAAATACTCATATGGTTCCTGTTTCTATCAAAGTCCAAGCTTTTATTCCTTTGAAAGATATTACTAATTATTGCCAACCTATTGGCAAACTGCTTTATCTAACAAACACTAGGCTAGATATTGCTTATGTAGTCCAGCATCTTTCTCAATTTCTTGATTGCTCTACTGAAGATCATCTTCAAAAGGCACATAAGGTGCTCCGATATATTAAATCTTCCCCTAGCCAACATTTATTTTTTTCAGTAACCACTTAGTTCAAACTTCAGGCCTATTCCGACTCAGATTGGGCTACTTATCCCTTAATTAGGCGTTCTATCATAAGGCAGTATGTGTTTCTTGGTGATTCGCTAGTATCCTGGAAATCTAAAAACCATCTCACGCTCTTCTTTCGAAGCTAAGTATAATTCCATGGCAGTTGTTACTTGTGAAATTCAATGGTTGTCTTATTTGCTTGTTGATTTATAAGTGCCTTAGTCATCCCCTGCCTTATTGTTCTGTGACAATGATTCGACTTTTCATATTGCTCAAAATTCGATTTTTTATGAACGCACTAAGCATATTGAGCTTAATTGTCATGTTGTTCATGACAAATACAAATTTGGTCTTCTTCATCTTTTACTTATTACTTCTGCTCATTAGATTGCTGATTTTTTCACCAAACCTCATCGTGCTCCTCAGTTTCATTATCTCTTATCCAAGCTTGACATTCAAAGTCTTTTCACTCCAAGCTTTAGGAGGGGGAGGGAGGGGTTGTTAATAAGGAAAATCTCTTTGGCATAAATAATAATTCTACTTCAGTTGCACTAGTAACTTTAGAAGCTGATGTATGTACCAAGATCGCCAACTCAGCTTGGATAAGGATCTCTAAATCAACAACTGCTGCAACTTGCATAACTAACTCAGCTCTAATTTACACATGCAATCTCAAGTTTACTAGAGTCACATGAGTTTCAAAATATCAAGTTTACTGGAGTAACATGAGTTTAAACTAGTTTCAGTACATGTCTTATTGTTATAGTTTAGCTAGCTTTTGCTCAATGTAATTTTATTTTTTTCTCTTCACAGTGACAATTATTCTGTTGAGGATTTTTGTATATAAACTATATCATTCTTCTTGATGAATTAATGAGAAAGATTCAATCATCTCTTCAATCTTAATATTGGTAATCTACTTAATTCGGATAGACAACGCTACAACTTTTGGTGATCTTGGACATTATGCTAGACTATTAATTGATGTTGATATTTCTCAAAATCTTCCTGCCAATCTCATGACTAAAAGAGTTCAAAAGAGTCTTTTTTATTTTATTGATGTTATCTATGAGAATTTGCCTTCTTCTTGATGTATTTGTTCAAACATTGGACACCAACCAAGTGACTTTGTATGAATAAGAGGGAGGAATCTAAGAAATTAAAAGTAGAAGTGAAGAAGCAACGGAAGCCAAAAGCTCCTACATAATTTGTTATGCCTATTAGTATTGCCTTCAACACTTTGCAATTTGATCTTCCTTTAATAGCAGCAATAGGCCCAACAAAAACATATGTAGGGAAGGATCATTCAAACACAAAACATCTAGCTCCCTTAAATATCTCTTATGCAGGTAATAATGATGAGAGGTATAATAGCCTCACAGGAACAGATGGTGAAATCGACAATGATGAGGAGCAAAATAGCCTTGTGGATAAAGATAATGACATCATGGTTGATGAAAAGCAACATATCAATCAAAATATTATTGCTAAAACAGACAAAAATGTTAATGACACTAAAATATTGCACAATTAGACCCACTAAGAAACAAATGTTGCTTTGACAAAGCCTAAGAAGGCCACTACAGCTGATCAAACTGGAAAGTCTATGTCATGGGCAGATGAAGCAGTGGCAAAAGATGCGCAATTGTGAATTAGTGTGTGCAAGAAAACTCCTAAAGCAAAGGATAAATATAAAGTTAATCTTTTAAAGAGAGTATCGAAAAAACCTCTCAAACTGAACTTATGAAGCTTTTATATTGAAATTGCAAGGATCGAAGAAGCGTGATGTGACATGGTGTGTCTGACAACAATGGTCTTACTGTTTGCAGAATGAACTCGATGCAAATAGTTAGTTCACACATCTATCATGAAGGCAACATGGTTGCAGATAAATTAGCTAAATATAGAACTGAAGTACAAGAAGAAAATTGGTGGTCTAACTATTTGAGTTTTTGTTTAAGTTTGATTTATAATGATAGGGGTTGTGAGTTTTATCACTTTGTTTGATCCATTTGGATATATAAATTTTATTATATTTTTTTTATTTAATAAATTTGAGCTAGGAAAAATGATGTAAATGCTACGGTTATGTCAATCTAATTGAGATAATTTAGTATGTTTCTGATTCCTAATCTCAACCTTTTGATAAAAAATATGATAATTTATTATCAATTCAGTCCAGATTACGTGTATAATCAGAGTTTAAATAAGAAATTTCCTATAAGATTATACAGATTGTACATGTTTTTTACACCAACCGGCCATCAGTCTTTTTATGAAGGACTCAAACTTGAGGCGTTAAAACCAGACATTGAAGTCTCAACAATGACATCGATTTACTAATTATTTTTATTTAGTTCTATTTTTTGATTGATCAGTTTGATTATTTTGTTTTGTATTATCTAATTAGCTCTTGATTCATTTTTTTTTTAATTATTAGTTATTCTTTCGCTTTTACAAATATACTTTGACTTTCATTGATTATCCATAATATTTAGTGATTTATAAACTGAATTAATAATACATTGACATATAAAATATCAATTTATACTTTATAATATAAAATTAATTATAAATTTTTTTAATATGTTAATAACATATTAGCATAAATTATTAACATCGAATTTTACTAAGAATTAATGGAATTTTCTTCCCATTAAAATTTTCAGTATTTAATGGGTTTTTTGTCAATTTGGATTTTTTTTATATAAATTGAGACCTAGAATCGGAACGTATCGAATCATCCGAACTATTCATCATCTTCTTAGGCTCAATGTATTATTGAATTTAAAAATAATAATTCAAAAATGTTATTGAGTCTGCAAAGAACTCCTAGCTTTTTTGTTTTGATTATCTCAGTCACAAAGATTAAATCACAATCTAACTAAATATGTTTCCAGCCATTTTCAAAGCCCTTTGAATTGCGTGTATGGCAGCATGAAATTCAGCTTTAAAAGTATAATCAACACCCAGATTGAATGCAAATACTCCTACAACAAATCCTCTTGCATTTGGAATTAGAAGCTTTTCAAGTTTATCCAATATGATAGGTCATGTTAGGGTGATCTAAGTTATTCACTCATAAATGAATGATTAAAAATATATATAATTTCTCTCTTTTAATTTTTTTTTTTATAAAATTTACTCTCAACCATTTATGTATAAATAAAAAAATAAAGGAAAACTTCATATTTATGGGCCAAAGGGATTTAGCATCTCACTAAAAGTCTCAAGTTCAAGACCTTCTGTAAAAAAAAAAAATTGAATAACTTAGATCACTTTAATATAACCTATCAAGTTTGGTTGAACTTGAAGACCATGTCATTTTTTTTTATTTTAATTATCCTGTTTACATTTGCGTATGAGACCCATTAGAAGATAAAACATTTCTTTACAAATTTAAAAAATATATATATTTAGAAAAATCAAATTCAAAATCTTTAGTTCAGAAAAAAAAAAAAAAACCCTTACCATACTAGCTCACCGCTTTGTCATCTATATTACATCAAAAAACTTTGACATTCCACTAATAAGGGCATAATTTCAACAATAGAAACAAGTTATTTTCTTTCTCAAAAATAATAATATATTCTATCTCTGCTTTTCTTCTTCTTCTTTGTTTATTTTCTTTCTCCTTTTTTATTTTTTTAATGGTTGTGATATATTGTTCTAGATTCTTGATTAGTATGATTAAAAAGCCAATACCAATTTGACCATCTTAATTGATTATATTCTGCCCACTAAGCCAACATGAATTCACCCTATTCTATAAACATGAATTATTTTTTTTATAAACCTTTTTTATTTTATTAAAATGTGAGGGGAAAAATATAGGCCTATATTTACTCATGTGATTTGATATAATAAATATTAATACCTTATAAGATTTAAAAATTATACGATTTGCTCATTCTGTTTTATTTTCGTTAAACTATATGATCCTTCTGTTAAATTTAAGGTATTTACTATTAATTAGAAATAATATTCTCTTTTACTCGGGAGATACTAGTACAATATATCAAATTTCAGTGATACTATTACAATAAATTAAATGTGCAGGAGAATATTAGTGTAATATGTCAAACTTCAAAAGATAAATAATAATTTTCTTTTTGTCATTTCACCACAATCTAATGTCTTTTTAATTAATAGAAAATTTAACAAAATAACATATTAGTATATTATAATAAAACAAATTGAATAAATTATATAATTTTTAAACTTTAAGGGATAGTAAAGTATTATTATGTCAAATCATAGGAGGTAAATAATAATTTTACCTTAATTATATGCCCAATCTTCCACTATAAATATGGGAGAGAATTAATTCTAAACATCAAAACATAATGAGGGCCATAATGTACACTCTTACTCCTACATACCCTTTTCATCAATTACTCTTAATTTTCTTATTAATTTTCTCTTTTGGTGGTTCTGCCACTCAATTGATCAAAATCCCAAGGATTAGAGCAATTAGAAGACATAACCGAAGTGAACCCAAAATTACCCTGAAATCCGAATCTGTTTCAAATGAATTTGTGACATTTTTCTACCCACAAACACTTGACCATTTCAACTATAAGCCTGAAAGCTATACCACTTTCAAGCAAAGATATGTGATCAATTCTAAATATTGGAGTGGTCCAAATTCTTCTGCACCAATCTTTGTGTTCTTTGGTGCTGAAGAAAATTTAGATGATGATTTATCTGATATTGGGTTCCTTACAGATAATGCTTCTCGTTTCAAGGCTCTCCTTCTTTACATTGAGGTAAAATATATAAAATATTCCTCTAAGTAAACTATATATATTTTGCGTGTTTTGTGTCCCTAAATGTTGATCCATCATTACTTTTTTAAATAGTTATAAAGAATTAAAATTAATGTTAATTTTACATTGATAAGAGTTCTAAAACATTATATAACAGCATCGTTACTATGGGAAATCGATGCCATTCGGATCAAGCAAGGAGGCCTTGAAAAATGCAAGTTATCTTGGCTATTTTAACTCAGCTCAGGCTATAGCAGACTATGCTGCCATCATTGTGCATGTCATGAACAACTATTCTACAAACAATTCTCCTGTTATTGTGATTGGTGGATCCTATGGTGGACGTAAGTCATTTCAACAAACTTTTCAAATGCCATAAGGATCAATAAACTTTCCTGAAATTATTTTCAAATCCAAATCGCTATATATTGAAGCCTATATTTAAAAAAAAAAAAAAAGCAATAAACAAAAGAATTATATCACAAGAATAAGAAAATTTTTACGTGTAAGTATAAAATTAATTGTGAAAGTAATTTTTTATATCAATTTATTATTGGTCAGTCCATAAATAAAATATAAACGGCGTATATTATGAAAGTTGAAAGTTAATTAATTAATTAATTAATTGGTTTAATATATATGTAATTTAGATCCTAATATATAGTCAGTGATTGAGTGAGAATTTTTATCAGAGGGGTCCAATTATAACATTAGATGTAGAAAAAGTATTGAGGCGAAAAAATAGAAATATATACAATGTTGTTCAAAACAAAATGATATATTAAATTTTTTTTAAAAAATGTAAAATTTATTAAACTATCTCTAAAAATTTCATAAATTATATAGCATGCCTTAAAAATTTAATTGATGATGAACTGCAACAGTGTTAGCTTCGTGGTTTCGGCTAAAGTATCCTCATGTTGCACTTGGTGCCCTAGCTTCTTCAGCTCCAATTCTTTACTTTGATGACACAGTACCCCCTGTTGGATTCTATTCCACAATAACCAAGGACTTTAAGGTCAGAGAAAATTAGAATTTTTTTATAAAAAAAAATCTTATTTAGATTCCATTCATATTCGTGTTCATACATTAATTGAGCCAATCTATTATCATGTATAAAAAATTAATTTTATCGAAAAAATACTACGAAATTAAATTCTTTGAAACAATCATATGCTGCTTTGTGTCTTAGCTTGTTAATTGAATTGTGATTGATAACCTTAATTTCATTTGCTCATGACGGATGGTGAAGGAAACCAGTGAGAGTTGCGATAAAAATATATGGGAATCATGGGCAGAAATTGAAAAAGTAGCTTCTCAGCCTAATGGACTTTCAATTCTCAGCAAGAAATTCAAGACTTGCAGGTATATATATATATATATATGGCAACAAAATTAACTTATATCAACAAGCAATTAAAAAAATTGAAATCTAATTCTTGGATTTTATGAATTTACCTTTCCAGTGCTCTGAAGAACACCTCAGAGCTAAAGAATTATTTAGACGAAATATACACAGAAGCAGCACAATTTGACCGCCCACCAACATCAATGATTAGCGCAGTTTGTGATGCCATCAACGGAGCACCGAAAGGAACTGACATTCTAGGCCGAATATTCGCTGGCGTTGCTGTTTATATGGGCAACCAGTCGTGCTACCACATTAACCAATTCAATGACTTGAACGATGAGACATCCCTCGCATGGATTTGGCAGGTAATTCACTACAACAAAAATCTTATAGGTGACGAAATATTTCGTACCCAAAAATAGTCGAACCGTCGCATAAAATCCTAGTGGTTGCAACTCGTGGCAAAGGTTATTGGCGACAAATCGCCATAACATTTAACGACACATCGTAAAATTGTCGTCAACTCCACTAATAGGGACGAAATTCATTTGGTAACAAAAAAAAATATCGTCCTCTTTTTACCAAATTGTTGTAGTGAATTAAACCTGATTTCGATCCGTATTTTTATTTATGAATCAAGCTAATAACATATTATTAAATATCAAAAAAATTTAATATATGAGTGCAGACGTGCAGCGAATTAGTGATACGCATAGGGCATGACAGGGATAGTATGTTTCCACCATCGAATTTTGATCTGAAGAGCTACGTGAAGCAGTGCAAGAGCATTTTTGGAGTCTCACCTCAGCCTCAATGGATTACAACTTATTATGGTGGCCATGTATATACAAGTTTATGAAATATTTTTTTCTTTTTTTTAAATTATTGGAGTTGTGAAATCGGGAGCTGGAATTTACAGTTGGACACTTGTGCCCAGAAAAAACTAACAAGTTGATTCCACAACTACGGCAGGACTTGAAATTGATTCTTCGTAGGTTTGCCAGCAACATTATCTTCTCAAATGGGCTCAGAGATCCTTATAGCAACGGAGGGTAAGTAAATCAAACTAATATTTGTGTGTACCTATTTATTTAGTTCAAAGGTTCTGATTGGATATTCGAACTCCAAATCTTATAATTCTGGTCATCATACTAATACCATTAAGCTAAAACTTATTAATTTTGTGTGTATCTTTAATTTTTCTATTCTCGACTGTTTCTTTCTAATAAAATAGGTAATTAATTTGGTACAGTGTGCATGTCTAAATAATTAAATTGATAATTCCATATTGCAGGGTGTTAGAGAACATATCAGATAGTATTATTGCAGTCTCCACAGTTAACGGTACTCTTCTCTTTTTCACTTATCTATATTATACATAAATATGTATAATTTTTTCCTTAAATTGGGTAATCATTAAATTACCCATATGATGATATAAATTGATAAAATAATTAATTTTTCACTGAAATTAAATCTTTTATAGGTATTTTTACATATATTTTATATGTAAATTTAAAAAAAAATTATTAGGAAATCTACATGTGTACATGTATTTACATATATAAATAAGGATCCCGAATCCTATGTTAATTTGGACTTTGCAGGAAGCCATTGCTTGGATATACAGAAAAAAGAGCCAAGTGATCCACGTTGGCTAGTGATGCAAAGGAAAACTGAGATTGAAATAATAGAAGGGTGGATTTCCAACTACTATGCAGATCTTCAACTCAAACATCCTAATTAATTGATGGTCTATCAAAATAGTTAAACCCACGTGTCTCATGTTAATTATGTTTATGGTCACTGAATTTGGCTATTATTTCAGTAAAATTATAAAATATTTTTTCGTTTCAAAAAAATCACTCAACTATATTTTTATTTTTTTAAAATCACTTATGACCGGTTTTCAGCAATATATCAGTTATCACGTCATACTCTTAATGACACTTCAGCTGCCACATCAGATGTCCGATGACACATTAACTACCGGATCAACTTCCGGTGACACATATATAAAATTTGGTTGAAAGTGATTTTAGTAAAATTAAAACATAATTTAGTTATTTTTCTGGGAAGAAATTTTTTTTTATAATAAGATTAAAATTCAATAATTATATATGAAAGAAACTCCACATATCTGTATGTAATATATAGACATGGATAGAGTTATAATGGTGAATTAGGAAATTTCTTATTATTTATGTGGATCGAACTGATCATTTATCTTTATGTTAAAAAAATAAAAAGATCATTTTTATTATTGATTTCAAATTCAAAAAGTAATTCAGAATTATAATTTATTTATATGACATTAATTATATTAATCTATTGTATGCAAATGCATAAATGAATCTAGACTAAGAAATTTTTTGATAAATTGATCAAATGTCAGATGATATTTTAATCCTATTTAATTTTGTTATTAGATTAAATATTTTAATTATGCTTTGATTGAACATTTTAATTCATCTCTTTGGAAAAATGTTAATGCACTTTTAAAAATGAAATTAACCTGAAATTCAAGTCTAACACGATTATGAATAATATCCAACTCTTCTATATAACTCGAAAATGACGTCATAGTAATAAATTGATATAGAAATGATTTAACTTCAATATGTCTTATTCCATTCATTACACAGATCCAAATTGAGATGTGCAGTGCTTAAAGGGTCACCTCATCCTACCAATAATGGAATCAATTCAAAAAGCATTCTTTGAATTGGGTTGCCGTGTGGAATTTATATTTGAAGGCATATATTCTAAGTAACTTTTCCCATGTGGAGGAATCTAATTGTGCAAAAGTTAAGGCCACAAAGTATAAGAGGCTCTTCTATTTATCTCCTTTCATCATTTACTCTTCTAAAAATTTTTTATCCAGTTTATTTTTTAAATTTAGTTTTTTTTCAATATTATCTTTGTATTCTTAAATGATGTAATTGACCATCTCAAAGATGACATATCACAATATTTATATCAAATATTAACATGGTATGGTAATATATCAATAAATTATTTATTTTTAAAATATACGAGAATAATATAAATCAAAAAATAAATTTATGGGTCAAGTATATATTTTAGGAATTAAAAATAGTAAAAATAGACAAATACGAATGAGCCAAATGTAACTTAAACCTAAATAGAAATTGAAATAAAAAGAAAGAAAGAAAAGTTCAAAATGTGAGATGGATGGTATGAGATCTTTTCTCCCTTTAACTAGAGATATTTTAAAATTTATGAGAATTTTATCTTCTAATAAATTTATTTAAATTACTGAATATTTAAAAAAAATAAAGAAAGGAAGGAAGAAATAGAGATTGAAGAGAGGCCATCATTGGATATATGAAAGAAGATGCCATTAATTCAAACCAATTCATAAAAGGATATTGAAAGCTTTTGCACAAAGTTGAAAGTGCATAATGCCATACCTACAAATGCCACTAATTGGTAGATTCCTCTTTTGTCAACGTTGACCCATGATGAATGTTCATTTAATTTTACTAAAATGCTAAATTAGCAACCTTTTGATTTTATAAATTTTGCAAGAATATTCAATCACTTTTATGGTATTATTAGATTGTTTTAAATTTTACTTTTTTTAATTTATTTGTATGTAATTTTTTTATTTACAGTTAACGTTTCAGTCTTAAAAATATAATTTTGTATTATTTTCTCTAAAATTCTTATATAACATGATTTTTTTTTTTTTGTAATTTTACATATAATTGTGCATTGATTTCCGCTGGCAATTGAAGCAAAAAATAAGAAAACAAATGTAAAAAAAGGATGAAAGAAGATAATTTATCAATATATTGAAAATTACATACTAATTAGACTCAAAGATTAATTATTTATTATTATATTTTTTTAAAAAAATTTAAAACCAAGAATCAGAAATGAACATAGTAATTTCAGCTAGGTTAGCACTACTTTAACTTTTTTCATTATCTACTTGGACTCAAAATATTATTAAAATCAAGAGAGAAAACATTCCAGTTTAACAATCTAAAAAAGACTGCATAAATCGAAAATATTATTATTATATTATCATTGAATTATTTTGAGATAATCAAATTGCTTCAAAATAATTCGAGAGATAAATTAATATCTCATCTTATTATATTTTCTATCACGTCATATAAAATTGAAAATTTAAATTTAAATTCTGTTGAATCTTTCGTTAATAGAAATAGAAATTAATCTGGAGACAGATGAAATACCATAATTAAAAACGTTTTTTTATCTTAATTTGGAATTTTGGAGATGTCTGATGTGGGATAAATGGTAACTAATGCAATGGTGCAAGAGCATCACAGGGTGCTAAGGAATAAATGAAAGGAAAAATGCATATGTTCTGCTCTGAATTATATGCAATTTATTTCTTCAAAAAAATATATATGTAATTTATACGTTAAATTTTTGGATTTCTTATTTATTTAATTTAAGTCATTTAATTTTAGATTTATTAAAATTAAGTACTTTATTTTAATTTTGATGTTATTAGAATTAAGCCTTTCATATCAATCAACAACAATTTAATTTAACAAAATAAAATTTGAAAGATTATCAAATTGAATTAAAATAATGACCCAACTAGTTCTGATCCGATCAAAACTCATATCTTAAAAAATCAATACAAAATTTGATGAAATTCTAATAGATCATTTAATTTTAAAATAATCTGAATTTAACCTTTGTTTTTTTCATAAAAGGTTGAATTTAACCTTTTAAAAATGATATCATCTCAATAAATTTAATTTGAACCCCAAAACTATTCAAAAACAATAATTTAAACCCCAATATATAGATGAAATGGGATGGTAAGGATACTTTCTTAATTCCTTAATTAGAAATATCGAGTTCGAACTATACATAAATCATTTTTAAAATTTGATATGAAATATTTTGCCTCTTAATGAATATACCTAAATTCATATTATTGAAAAAAATATGAAAACATAATCCAAAATATAATGTGATCTGATTGATTATATGGTCCAATAGATAAAACATGGAAAAATTTTTAGATAGACCAAATCTATTAAATCAAGTTAATTATGTAGTGACATGTATTTAATTGTTTTAGTTTTATTTTTACATCAATTAATGAAAATAAAACAATTAAATATATGTCATACAATTGGTGTACAGATAACGTGGTAGATCTAATCTAAATTTCTCCGACACAAATTTAAAGAGCAACTAATGAACGTTTGTCATTCAAAACGTCGGCACCATTAATATTTATTTATTTTTTTTCTAGTTGAATATGGAGACTATATATATATATATATATATATAGCTTTATGTGTTTCACATAGATTATGTTTTCTTATGCAGAGAAATAATTACTCATTAAGGTTGTTGTTGGTGTTTTGCCATCATCATTTTATTAAATTATTACTATGTTTTAATATGGGTTTCACACATGTTTCTCTTATTACAAAATTGGCTTTCTTAATGAATAGGAATTTCAATGGGATAAATATCCATTTATTCATCCATTACAATGCTGAGAGTGTTCTTTGTAATCATGCATTATCCCATGTATAAGGCCCCTTATTGGCTTAAAAATTAATTATTTTCTCTCCTAAAAAGTTAATAGGTCAAATCAGACGGACTCTTTTTTTCACAATTAATAGGAAATAATAAATTACTAAAAATTCCACTTAAGTTTTAATTTTGATAGATAAAATCAATTTTTTTAAAAATTGACAGTGTAATTCTGTCATTTGGTAAATGCCATTTAAAATAATCATTAGAAAGGTTGGAGATTTAAATGTATTGAAATGCTCTTCATTTATGTCAATTCATGGGCCCAAATTGATTATAATTAATAATTTTTTTCAATAATTCAAGTTTCTAGTCAAGTAAAACAACAATAATGATATGAAGCAAAGTACTTGAGTGCATTCAAACCTTCAGTTTTTCTAATAGCTATCGTATACAACATTTGCCAAAACGGTGGCAAATGCACTGTCAATTTTTGAAAAGTTTGCTTTTGTTTGTTGAAATTAAAATTTGAGAAGAGGCTTTCAGTGAAATTTTGGGTTTAAAACGGATAAGAAAGGAGATTAAATTAGGTGTGCATTAAGGTGAGTGGAGAGGGGGATGATATGTGGATTAGATTATAGAAAAGCAAAAGTTACCATGATTATTAAATGGTATTATCCATTGATGTGTTGGCCATTAGATTGGCATTTTTATCTCCTAATAGGAGTAGCAACGGATTGGGGTTGGATTTCATCCTTCCCTTCCCATCCTTAATTATGTATACCTTTGTAGGAATATATATACATATATATATACATCGGGTCGGTGTACATAAATATCATTTCTGCTAAATGTTATTTCGTAATTTTCCAAAATTCGGCCCATTCGGGGCGGTTTCGAAACAGGAATCCATAGATTTGAATCCAATTGCCATCACTATCTCATAATGCATAACAATTTTCAAAAAAGAGAGAAATTAATGACTTGATGAACCATGTTTGATAGTTTTAGTATTTTGCCATGTAATTTTTTTATGGTTAATTTAATTCGGTTGGTTTTCCACCTCAAATTCCAATAAACCAAATAATGAGTTAGTGCAATAAGCAAATTAGTGGCTACATAAGCTAGCTAGTGTATATGAGAAAATTTTACTTACTATAAACACAGACTAAAAAGAACTATAATTTCAAAATTCACCAAAACTGGAAGCAAACTTGTATCTGGCCGGATGGTTAGAAATAATTCCACCTCGGAAATTTAAGGTTAGAATAAGGGTTTATGGTTATGATGTAATTAACTTTAAATTGACTTAAATTATTTTGAAGAAATGGTGAATTCACAGTTAACAAGTCTAATTATTTAAATCCATTCAATTCTAAAGTCTAATTATTTAAATCTATTTAATTCTATAATAGTATCAGAGCAATGAAATGACGAATTAATAGCTGCATAAATGTGGACTCTGCTGATAAACTTGAGGTCCAAAAAGTATAAAAGGTCCAGAATAAAGATTAGAGGAACTTTCACCACATGCCGAAATTTATCTTTTCTTTTCAAAATTGCTGATATTTTCATTCTTATCAAATTTCTTTTCATTTATATCTATTTTTTAATTTAACTTTTTTTTTTCTTTCTTTTCTTCTTTCTCTTTTCATTTCGGCAAGTTCGAATTACCTACTGCCTTTGGTAAGTAACCATCCTTGCGAAGGAAGTCCATAGGCATGCAACACAAGACAAGTTATTCGATATTGTAGCTATGGCCGATGTTTCTAGAACACCAGATCTTAAAAAGATTCATGGAATACTGGGCATCAAATTGGATTAGGAGACTGAAAATGGAAGAGCATGTCGACTACATCAGCGGTTGATGAATGAGAAGAATTCCTAATAATCATTTATCTAGGAAAGACTTGAACTAGAGGCAGATAAGGAAGTCGATAATATGGAAAAGATGATAATGATGACAAAAATGTTGCCTTGCAAATTGTATTTGATTTTTGTTATTATGTTAGGAGGAAACCATAATGAAAAAGAGAAGTAAAATCTTCTTAGTCATGTGTTATTAATTATTGTATTATTTAATATATTTTTCTTTCTCCTTTTTTTTTTTTGATGAAAATATGAGTAATTCAACTAAGATATTCCAAGATATACCAAAGGTATTTAGAAGATATTTTTAAGGTATATCTGAAATATTTCCAAAGAACTATCAAGAAATTCCTAGTGTATACCCAAGATATTTCCAAAATATACCTGAGGTATTTTCAAGAAATTTCCAAGATATACCTAAGGTATTTCCAAAATATACCAAGTTAAGGTATACCCAAGGTATTTCTATAGATACTAAATTAATATATACCTAAGATATACTGAAAATATACTGAATGTGCTTTTTTTTTATATATATATACTTTGGGGTGATTTCTAAATTTACATATTTTTGAAATATTTTTTAGGTGCTGAATAGTTTTGAAAAAAAAATATTAAGTATAAGTAATGTTGTAATATTTTAGAAGCTTTTTGGTATTTTTGAAAAATTCCCCAAATATTAAGTCTATAACTGAAGAAAAAGAAAGCCTAAGTCCATAAAATAATGGATTGAAACTTATTAGAACTAACTTTAAATTAACTTAAATCATTTTGATTCAATGATAATTTCACAATTAATAAATCTAACTGTCGAATTCTAATAATTCAATTACAATTTTGTTCGCCAAGGCTGAGTAATATAATAGGGGGCTAATGCAATCCTTACTACGTCATGAATTATTTGGTTTGACTGTGATTTCATCTCACTGTCATATCAGCCACTATAGAAGGCAACTTTTTCTTCCTATATATTAATATTCCAGTCTTTATTTTCATGATAAAAAGGGATTCCATTTTGACTAAAATATATTCCCATTTGCCACCAAGCCAATAACCTACTCTCTCAATCTTGCAAATCTTCTACTATAAATAGAGATCCTAAGCCAATGCTTCATTCAAAGCTCCAAAACTCAAAGGCTATGGACATTCGTAGATACCCTTTTCATCATTTTCTTATGTTAGTGTTTATATTTATTATCAATTTCTCATTTCATGTCTCTGCAACTCAATTCAAGATTCCAAGGCTTAGAGCAACTAGGAAATATTCCAAGATTGAACCCAAAAGTACCATTCAATCTGAATCTGATTCCAATGATTTTGTGACATTTTTCTATACCCAAAAACTTGACCATTTCAACTTTAAACCTGAAAGCTATACTACTTTCAAGCAAAGATATGTGATCAATTTTAAATATTGGAGTGGTCCAAATACCACTGCACCAATCTTAGTGTTCTTTGGTGCAGAAGAGAATTTGGATGATGATATTGAATATATTGGGTTTCTTACTGACAATGCTTCATATTTCAAGGCTCTTCTTTTATACATTGAGGTAAAAAAAAATTTGTTATTCACTCTTGATCAGACAAATAAAAATTATTACCATTTTCTTTTCTTTTTTTTTTTTTTCCCATTAATTGCAGCATCGTTACTATGGAAAATCGGTACCTTTTGGGTCGAGCAAAGAAGCATTAAGAAATTCAAGTTCTCTTGGTTATTTCAACTCAGCCCAAGCCATAGCTGATTATGCTGCTATTATTATGCATGTCAAGCAAACATATTCCCCAAATTCTCCAGTGATTGTGATTGGTGGATCCTATGGTGGAAGTAAGTGAATAGTCATTTTTTTAATCATATATTTACTAATTAATTAATTTGTTTAAAAATTTAAACCTCAATTAAAGATGTAGTCTAATTGACATGTTAGCATCATACTTCTCTGCACTTTAGTGTTTCCACTTTTAAAATTTTCTTATATATTTAAATGCCACGTAAAAAAAAGTAATTTTTATGATTTTTGAAAACATTTTATTTTATTTAGGTTAGTTCATAAATATAATTATATTAGTGATTTTCAAAGTTCGAATTTCCTGACAAAAATTATCCAAAACACTTTCTATGTCACATATTTAACTTCTAAATTCTTGGATGCTGCAGTGCTAGCAGCATGGTTTAGGTTAAAGTACCCACATGTGGCTCTTGGTGCTTTAGCTTCATCGGCTCCAATTCTTTACTTTGAAGATATTGCACCGCGCAATGGTTATTATTCTATAGTGAGTAAAGATTTTAAAGTAAGTCAACTGACTCATCTTTGTTTATTTAATTATTGATGTTCTTGAGGGCCCTTTAATTAATTATTTTTAATGATAATCAATTAATTAAGTTATTATTATAACTCATTAAATATTGTTGCAGGAAACTAGCGAAAGTTGCTACCAGACAATACGCAAATCATGGGCACAAATTGACAAAGTAGCTTCCCAGCCTAATGGTCTTTCAAGCCTCGGCGAGAAATTCAAAACTTGCAAGTATGTACTGAAAAAATTTTAACAAGACTCGTTCGCATAAAACTCCTATTCAATCAATCGGGCAAATATCAGATATTTCTTGTCTAAACTTAATAAATAAATTCGTTAGTGAACCAAATTAATGATAGATTGTCAATGTAAGAAAAAACGTTATTTTTTACATGGCAATTATTGTTACAAAAAGTATGGACACATCACACGCTACAAATTTTCACAATTATTCATTTTGGGACTAAACCTTCATGGTTTTGCTTCTGAACTCTACCCAAAAGGCCTCATATCAATGAAGATGTTGTCCATACTTATAAGCCTTTAATCCTCTTTATATATTTCTGATGTGGAACATTGTTTGTCCTCTTAACAATCCTCCCCTCGAACAGAATACTGCAGAACCTCCCCTCAAACAGTCATCCATTCACTTTGGTTTCATTTTTTGCTATGTAGGCCATTGAAGAGAAGCTTTGAACTGAAGGATTACCTGGATTCAATATACACAGAAGCAGCACAATTTAATGATCCACCAGCATATCCAGTGACCACAGTGTGTGGTGGAATCGATGGAGCAGCAAATGGAACTGATATTCTGGGGAGAATTTTTGCTGGTGTTGTTGCTTATATGAGAGAAAGATCATGCTACGACATGAATGCATATAACCAAGTTAGTGCTTCATCTCTTGCCTGGAGATGGCAGGTAATTAAATTACTTAGATAATTTGATATCCTGTAACTTGAGTGCAGATGGCAGGTGGCTAATTTATATACGTACAAAAATTAATGCAGACATGTACAGAGATGGTGATGCCCATAGGCCATGAAAGGAATACTATGTTCCAATCAGAGCCTTTCAATCTCAGCAATTTCACCAAGCAGTGCCTGAACTTATTTGGTGTCCTACCTCAGCCTCACTGGGTCACTACTTACTATGGAGGCCATGTAATCTATATTTAATTAATTTCTACCTTCAAAATTTTTGGGTTTTAATAGTATTATTAAAAAGCTGCTAATTGATAGAATTTCATGATTATGGCACATGCAGGACATAAAATTGATTCTCCATAGATTTGCTAGCAACATAATCTTCTCAAATGGGCTGAGAGATCCGTATAGCAGTGGAGGGTAAATAAATCACATACTTTTACTGATATGTTAATTAGATTTTCACTTATAACAACGCTTATTTGGTTCAAATGGTTCAACACTTATTCTTCTTAAGCAAACTCTCGAGTTCGAATCTTGTAAAAGGAAAAAATCTACACAGGAAGAGATTTACATCTTTGTAGTCCGACCAGGCTTGCTCCGGACTTTGTCAAAACCCATGGAGTTCTGGATACCGGGTGCCATAAAGAAAAAAAATTAAGTTAGATTTTTACTTGTGTTAAATTGAGGAGAAATTAATGTGATATGCTCCATCTTCCATTGCAGGGTGTTGGAGAACATTTCAGATAGTATTGTTGCAATTTCTACAGTTAATGGTATTTATTGTCATGTTATAGAGTTTCAGATTGTTAATTACAAAATATATTATCATAAAAACAATGCTAATTTCTAGCAATTTAATTAATTTGCAGGGTCTCATTGCTTGGATTTACAGATAGCAAAGCCAAGTGATCCAAAGTGGTTGGTGATGCAAAGAAAAACTGAGATCGAGATCATGGAAGGCTGGATTTCAAACTATTACACTGATCTATCTGACCTCAGGGATAAAACCAGCCTTTGATGTTAAATTTCTCTATATTATTCAAAAAAATTCATCAAGGATACTGCCGCAACAACTGGGGAATTAATCGACTAATAAATTTTAGTTAAGTGATATTAGTTTGGTAACCAGAATTATGAAATATCGAATTTAAATCTCATGTCGGATTTCTTGTACCAAAAACTCCTGTGGGATTCCTTGTACCAAAAGAACTTCAGAAGTTGAATATGAATTATGAAATTATGTTGTATTAATCATAATTGGCTCTATATATATTCTCAATTAACTATTTAATTTTATGAAATACACAGTAGCTTAGCTGACTAAAACTTATAAAATCGAAAAAAAGAAATAAGCATGTGATTCATTGACTAATTGACAAGAAATATAAAATTGAAGCTGGAGCTGGAGAAAAGAGAAAGAGCAGAAGTAGCTGCTACTAAAAATACTTTACCTCCGTTAGCTACCATGATTTACTTTTTACCTGACTTGAACGATCAATCTTTGTTTAGTGAGCATGGTTTCTGTTCGCAAAATTGTTAATTTTTTTTTTCTGATTTAAACAATTAATCTGAATTTATTCGAACTCAAATCTAAAATATGATAAGGTGAAAGTTTAAATAGATTGACACCAAATAAATTCAAATTTGAATTTATTTAAAAAAATTGAATATAATCCGAAAATAATGACTTAAAACTTATCCCAATTCAAAATTAGCAAACCAACCCAACGGAGATTGAGGTAGCAGATTGCAGAATGAATAATAAACCTAGCCTAAGAATTACAGAAAACTACTTCTTATCATATATGATAAATAGGGTTAATTTCATTTATACTTATAAAACTTTATTATTACAGTAAAATTACAAAAAAAAAAATTTCATTTCAAAAAAATCATTCAACGATATTTTCCTTTCACCAAAATAATTTTCGGCCAATTTTTTAATTTAGATAATTAGAAAATTGACGTGATAGCTAAGATGTCACTAGAAATCTTATGTGCCAACTGATATATCACCGAAAATTGGTGTAGAATGACTTTAGTAAAATGAAAATATAATCCAATAATTTTTTTGAGATGAAAATTTTTTTTATTATTTTACTGCAATCCATGATAAATATGAATTTTTTGGTGTTAATGAGTGTGGTATGCCTTACATCAGACTTAAAAGACGAGCATTTTTCATCTGCAACACTGAAATTATATATATATTCATCTTCTTTTTTTTTTTTTTTTCTTTTCGTTAGTACAGATCGAAAAATGAAATTAGCCATAATGGCAGGAATGTAGAGCATAAATGTTGGTGTGAATGCCACCCATTAAGAACGTCGACCACTTTTATCATGTTGTTGGCCATTAGGAGTACTCATGTACCCGTTCAACTAAATTAGTCCTCTCTCTTTTAAAATTATTTTCTTTTTCCTTCAAAAAATCTATGGCAAGCATGTACTTTCTTAGGAGTAATGCATATTTTGACCTCTGGCTTTTTATTTGTTAAATATAACTTTTTTTAACTTTATTTTATTAAATAAGCACAGCCAAACTATTGATATACTGGTAATAGATAAACGGCTCAAATCATATACATATCATTTAATAATTCTTGTTATAAATTAGTAAGCGGTTCAAATCATATATATACACATCCAACGGTGTATAATGCATTATCAACTTTTTTATTTTTAAATTAAATTCTTTAATTTGAATTTTCTTTAAATTAAATATTATAATTTTGATTTATTTTAGATATTAGTATATCATTTTCTCTAAATCAATATAAGGGTTTAATTTTGATAAAACAAAATTGGAGGATCTAAGATAAATAAAATTCAGGAGCCCAATAAATAAAATATGTATAATTCAAAGATTGAAGTATGTTTTCCACTGTCATATAAACTAAATGTATAATTCATTTATGAATGAAGTTAATAATATAATTATAAATAGGTTTTAGGCTGTAAGATTTTAAAATTGAATTTTTAATTGGACCTTTTGTACTAGAAAAAAAAATAATATATTTGTTATATAAAAAATTAATTATTATTGATCATACATAGATATTAGAAGAATAAAAACTCGAAATTGACTGTAAAAGTGGGTTCTTATGGAGATGATGGAAAATGTGGACTACGTATTAGTTAATTATATATCAAATCTGATCAATAACTATGTGTGCTCCATTTCCTATTATGCTATTAATTTTGGCTACAAATTAATTATAAGGTCAATGCAATTGTTGCAATTTGCTTGAGTGGCCATTGTTTTGTCTTTTATTTTTAAGTCGATGAAGCCACAAGTTTCAAATCAATTTCAAAAACTCAATAATAGAAACGTAGTCAATCAAATCAATGTGATATATTATTATTATTATTAGAAAATCTAGTAAACTGTGGAGTACTTAATATGAATAATCATTGTATTTATTATATATAAAAGTGATAAACTCTCAATAATATTATTAAACGGTGACTATGAAACTCGAGATATCATCTCAATTTTCATAAGTGATACCAATCAAGTCATTATTAATTCATAATGAATTTTTAATTTGTCAAAATTAATACTATATATTTAATTTTCACAAGTGTGAGATTTAAATTCTCCAAGAATTATTAAAAGAGTTGACAAAAAAGAAAAAAAAAAAAATCTAATCAATCTTCCACTAAGTAATAAGAGGAGCAGAGGAAGCACATGGTGTGGATAAAAACCTCTTCGTTGTCAACTTGAAAATATATAATGGAGCAGCCATTTTCTTGTACCTAAAGCACCCAAAGTTTCTATACTGCATTTTAGTTTCCTTTCAATATATGATGGCGACTCTGAATTTGTATTCAACATGCATGCCGATTATTTGGAAATTCGGATTCTAATAAAATTTAAATGGATTGTTGAAAATTCATTCAAACGTTAAATAATTATTTGTGAAAGGCTTTAAGTAATCCACGTAGGATAACGTCATTGGTTTACATATACGTCTGGAACTAGGTTTCAAACCACCGAAGCTAAATTTTGTATTAAAAATTAAAGTTTATATAAAAAAAATTTTGTTTTGAAATATAATTGTAAAATTAAATAAAATTTGGAATTTTCTATATAATTTACCCGTAAAAGAAATTATGTTTTTTATATATAAAAGGTCATACAATTGATTCGCGAGTTGATTAAAATTCGATTATAAATTTGCAACTTATTTTGAGACGAATCATTTAAATTCACTCCAAATTCAACTTGAATTTGAGTCATTTTATTTGAACTAATTAATTCGGATCAAATTAAAATTTACCATCTATATATATAGGGAGAGAGAGAAAGCGAGAGAGATTTTTTTTTTTTTTTAATTTTCTCCGTTAAAGAAATTGAAATTATGGGAACGTGATATCTTATGGACATGATCATGGGAATGGGCCTAAGAATTGTTCTAAATATTAGTCAAATAGGCAGCAAAATCAGTTCAAATATTGGGCCTCAGGGTCAGGCCGAAGGCAAAAAAAGCATGGGAAATTGACGAAGCAAAAGCAAAAGCAAAATACAAAATACGCAAAAGCAAAACTTATTATCACAACTAACAAAACATACTAAATAAAATTTCAAAATCAATAAAACTAAAAAAACTCATGCTTTAATGACTAGCTATTAGCAAGCTTGATTTTAGGCGTGTTTAATGAGAATAATTTGAGGTTATTTTATTGTTTTCATGTATTTTTACTTCCAAAAATGTTTTTGTTTCCTTTTATATACTATGTATATAAATTACATTAATTAATAGCCTTTGCCACATAGTTTTATTTCCTTTATATACATATAATTATTTATTTTATTATTATTTAAATATTATATATTTAATTATACAAAATATTATATATTTAAAATTATGTATATATTATATAAATTACATATTATCATATATGTAAGTACATATAGCATAATATAGTATATGATTAGTAAAAAAATTATAGTTATATTATTAAAAAAATAGTAAATTGATGGGATTAAAAATAATAAAGTTTATCATAGGGTTAAATTGCAACTGTAAGAAAGTTATATGTGTAGTATATGTAGAGTATATATTAAGTGTATGAATTAAAAAATGATTTAAAATAACAATATATTTTAACAAACATATAATCTTAATTTTATATATTGGTTGTATGAAGGTTATATGTATATTATATGCATACATAAACAATGATAAAATGTGATAAATGTTGTGTTCTTCAGTTGGACTCAAATTTAAAATAAAAATAAAATAATTACGAATTATATGTTAGTTATATATTGTATAAGTTTTACATATTATTATCACTGTCCAATAATAATAATAATAATAATAATATTAATAATATTATTATGTATGAATTATTATGTTTTACATATTATTATGTATGTTTTACATATGTATGTTATATATTAGTTATATGTATGTTATATGTTATTATCATTTTATTATTAAAATGAAACATATAAATAAATAAATAATTCTCAAATTTGAAGAACCTTAAACCAAGCAAAAACCATACCAAAGTACAAAATATATACAAATCTAAAACGATTACTATGAATGAAAATATAACCCACGATTTCATCATAACCATTCAATTTCAAAGTCATCACCATACAAAATACAATTTTTTGTCCATCCATCTACCATCCTCAAAAACACACCAACATTGTCTTTTTAAGCTGTTTTTGCTTCATAGACCCACGTCCCGCAGCAAAATGACATCAACAAAGAAAAATTGATTGTTTCTGAATACCATTCGCAAAACAGAAAAACAGATAAAGATAAGAGCAAAAATTAAAGAACCCAAAAAAAACAAAAAATACTAAAATTAAAAATTCAATTCCCACAGGCAACCATAAAAAAAGGAACATTGATTATTTCTGAAGCACGAAAATCGCTTCTATTAAACTAGTCTGTGCACTTGTGTGTACCCAGGATAACAAAATTTTTAAACCACAAAAGCTACAAATAATAGGCTTATATGCAAAGAACATATTTTCTTCAATAAGAAACACCAATGGCGGCAATGAAACATGCAACAGCCGTATAATAGGACAATAACAATGTCGAATAGGTCAATTTCTTCGTTCAGGTGAGACAATACGAATGCTCATTTCAACATCGGAAACGATAAGGTCGACATTGGTATGGATGGTTTAACATCTTCAGGGGATCGCATATAGAGTGGCAGAAGATTTTAAAAAAATTATATCTCAAGGAGTGAAAAATTGAAAAGAAGAAAAACAAGAATAAGAAGATTTGAAGAAATTTGACAAGAAGAAAATCTAAGAAAATTAGGTTTAGTGAGACCGAAAATTAAAGAGAGAGATTGGAAAGAGATTGAGGGAATTAGAAAATAAGGAAAGAGTGGAGAGATAGTGAGTTAGCCAAATATATAAATAAATTTATCTTGACTTATTGTTTTTGGGTTTAATGAAAGTATGTGATTTTTAAGTAATATTTTTCTAAAATTTGTCATGTGGGGTAATTTTCTCAAAAAACATACTGAGAAGAGCTCCATCTCTGCCACCACTAATGTATTACTCTGCTGTAAATTATATCGTGGACTCTAGTCTATATAGTATTATGTATCAAAAATTTATTATACGTGTAAGAGACAGTAACAATTTTGTAAATAAAATAAATTTACACAATTATCAAACACACAGTACCAATTTCGTAAATATTTATCAACCATTTATTGAGAAAGATTTATTATGAATAAAGTAAAGGTTTATTAATTTATTACTGTATGTTCATTAACTGTAAATTATATTCTGGATTAAAAAATAATTAAAAAAAATAATATAATATTCATTAAATTAAATACACAATGCATATTTTTCAAGAGAATTCAATGAATTCATATCTACTGATTAAAACAAAAAAACTATAATATATCCATTAAATTAAATACACAAAGAAATAAATAAACATTTACTAATAAATTAATGAATCTTTTACTAATAAACTAATTAATATTTATTAATAAACTAATGAGTTTTTTTTTATTTTTAATGAACCTACAGTTTTATAACAAATGAACATGTCTCAATAAAGTAATGAATCTTTAATTTATTGCTAATGAACCTACATTTTATAACAAATGAATCTATAATTTATAAGCTATAGTTTATTGATACTGAACTTATAGTTTACAAGAAATGAACTTTTATTAATAAAGTAATAAACATTTACTTTATTTGTAATGAATTTATACTTTTATAACTAATGAACTTTTTTCAATAGACTGATGAATATACCTACAATGAATGATAAATATTTACGAAATTACTATCATGTATTTGATATATAATTGTGTAAGTTTGTTTTGTTTACAAAATTGTCACTACATCTCATAGGTGTGATGGAATCTTAGTCCATAATACTACATGGACTAGGTTCATCCATAATGCTACTCCGTCGCTTGCTCATTGAATATAGGGATTTTAAAAAAAAAAAAATGGAAAAATGCACCTAAACATTTATCAAAATACCAACTCTTAATGTTTTTTTTTTCAAAAATAGAAAAGAAGCCAAAGTTTTTTTTTTTCAAAAGTACCGACACGCTAAAAATATTATAAAAATATTTATATTTATTGTTTTCCATAAAGTTTAAAAAAAAATTAATAAAAGTTGAAATTACCACTAAATGTTTACTTAAAGTTTACTAAAAGTTTACCAAAAGTTTACCAAAAAATTAATGAAAGTTGAAAGTATGCAAAGTTTATATAAAGTTTACCAAAAGGTTTACCAAATATTTACTCGAGTTTTACCCAAATTGTACCAAAAAGTTTACTAAATATTTACCTTACCAAAAATTTACTAAAATATTTAGCCAAAAGTTTATTAAAGTTAATAACATTAATTAAGTTAACTAAATACAAGTTTACGTATTTCTTTTAGTAATTAAAGCTTACCCAAACTTTACTTTAATAATTAAGTTAATTAAATATAAATTTACATATTTTATTTGGTAATTAAATTAATTAAACAATGATTAAAAATAAATAAATACATGTATAAAGATAATTGGTGTCATGCAAGTTAATTAAATTCTTAATTCATATTAAAAGATAGAAAAATGTCATTTTTTTCTTAATTAAACACAGAAATAAAAAATACATAGTAAATCTCATATTTAAAAAGAAAAAATAAATGAAAATAAAAAACCTAACAATGAAAATGTGCGGATAAAAAAACTTTTAACCTCTTAGAATATAGGCACAAACCACCGCTCCATCGATCATTTGCTGGCTGATCACAAATATGTTGAGGTTGAATCGCTTAATATTTAGCACACAAAAAGCTGAACCAGAGCTTCACTTCTCTCCTATGTCAAAAACTACAACATGAAGAAAGCTCTTTGATATATCCTCTTCCTTCTCGGCTGCTCTTCCAAAATAATTTCAACATATATATATATAATTAAAAATTATGAGAAATACTTTTTTATATACTTTTAATGTTTGGTTTTATTATAATAAAATAATTAAGTAAAAGTAGAAAAGTATCGATTTTGTTTTGTTTATTGAAAATTTTTTTAATTGAAAATTATTACTGTTTGTTTAATTTTTCAAGAACTTAAAGCCAAAAGCTCCGTGGGGGGAAAACTAACAATGATGAAGTGGTGGTTGTGTGTGCCAGCCAAAATTTGATTTCGAAGCTAATTAAAGTTAATTAAGGATATTGGGTTGGTACATCTCTTGCAACAAATTAAGTTTGGGAATATGTTGGTGGTGGGATGTCTTGTGCACATGTCAAAATTCACTTTACTCAATCAACTCAACAACCTATAAAAATTAAAAACAAACTAAACATCCACATGGTTAATTTGACAAAATAATTTGAAAGAAATTGCACAGTATATATTTACATATTGTCAGATAAGTTAATAGTTTTTTTATAAAAAAAAAAAAACCAAATTAGGACATATTTGTCATTGCATTTAAAAAAACGTTTTTCAAACAAATTTTTGTATTTTTAATTTTTTTAAGTTTTAAAACTGCTTTAATTTGGGTAAAAATAAGTGAATAAATGATTTTTCATAAATATATTTGAAAAAAACAATTTATAAAAAATTAAAAAAATTAATCAACTAAATAAAAAAAATTAAAACATATTTTTTAATATTTAACAACAATATCAAACATCTTTTAATAGTTAGTAATATAACAAAGTTTCATGCTTGAAATAAGTGAAGAAATTAGAAATTTTTTGAAATATACACTTGTTTAATTTTTTTATGGCTATGTAAAATTCCATAGTATGAAAGCTTCTACTATTTTGAACTTGTGAACTCAATTTAATAATTTATTTTGTCAATTTATTATAATAAATTTATAATTTGTAATGATAATATGTTAATATATATTAATAAAACAATTCAGTAAAATATAAATTAAATAATCTATTATTTTAATTAAGAAAACGTAAAATGGTATTAGAATTTGAAATCATTATTGATAATATTTCTTACTTTTTATAGGGCCGGTTTAACAATAAATTTAAAAAAAATGCTATTTTTAATATTTTTAGAGTTTTAAGAACTGATTTCTGTAAAATCAAATAAATAGATTTTTTTAAATAAATTAAACAAAAATCAGTCAATAATTCCAAATAGTCCATATCTTAACAATTAGAATTTAAAGTTATATATCCGACTTATCTTGTGGGGCATTGGCCTGTGGATAGCATATTGGCAAAATGGCATGCGTATCGTGGGCAAGTACATTGCCTATAGCCCGCCTCTTCTTTTTGCATTTGAGCTCACCGGTCAAAGCAATCTCGGAAAATCTGTTTTGCAATGACAAATCCATCCCCAATCTGACCATCATATCCTCTATGCAATTCCCTTCACACATGTAGTGATTAGTGAACATAACCGAAAAAAAAAAAGAAGATAAAGGGTCAATTTTCGCATCCCACTTTATTAAATTAAATTTATCTTTTTATAAAAAATAATTTTCATGATGATATTTTTTAATAAAATTCTCAGTTTCTTACACACTACAATGAAGATAAAAAGTAAATTGGATGTAAAAATTAAATTTCATGTAGCTGTACTTGAAAATTAATTATTTAATTGTAAGGCAAACCGATTATTCCAAAAAGGGTTAAATGGCAAATTGATATTTCAATCTTCTATAAAATATTTGTATATCGACCTTATGATAATTCTCAATTGTAATTTTTTAATTCTTATATTTCATAAAATATAATTTTAATAACTAAAGTCTTGAAAATAGTACTATTCTAAAGTTCTAGTCATACTTTCAAAATAATGTATGAATAAAATCAATAAATACATACTAAATTTATGATAAGACATCCAAAGCTGAAAAGCATATTCTAAATTAATCATTACTGTTGAATATGGATATACAAAGTGAAGGGCTAAGGAAGTCATTATGCAAAAGGCAACTAGTAACTTTGTCACTAAGGATTATAATAACGATAAAATATAAAAAATAAAAAAGTAGTTGAAAAAAACAATATATATTTTCTTTTTCTTTATAAAAAGTAAAAATGCCAAAATAATTGTGCATTGGGTTTGGGTTGTGATAAAGTACCCTCCAATTCACAGAGGATTTTGGCTTTTTATTTCAATTTGTTGGCAAGAGAAGCAAATAGACCCACACCAAAGTTTTAAAGCAATTGGAGTTCTAGTGGGCCCAATGATGGTTCAGTATTTTCTTTACAATTAACAAGTGAGTGCATGAGTTGCCATCAAATTATTACATATTTCACTATATAAAAAAGGTGTTACATTTCGTGATTTCAGAGCACATCGGATATCAGATAATAGATTCGTATTCGAGTCGGTAATATATCATTCATTTTGATTTTGTTCATGACATAGGAATATGGGTTTAATATTTGAACATGTTAATATTGTAAAAACTTGTATTTCAGTTATTTGGATACAGTTAGGCAAATAGCGTACTAGTATAAGTCCAAACAGTTAATTTGAGATATGAATATGGTTTTTCTTTTTTTATTTTCTTTTGGGTACAGGAATATGGTTTTTATTTAGTATATGGTATATGGAAGGATTCGGTTATGCATGTTATATGATATGGTTAATATGGTAATATGGCAAAGGGTTATATGACATAGGATGATTAAATAAAATAAAAGAAAAAAGTTTTAATTGGCATAAATTTTATATATCCAGTTATGTAGCATTTTTTATATGTAGTGTAATATATTTCTATTATACAAAAAGGAATTATATTTTAAGTTCGAGTACGAAATATGCCGCTACTTTTCAAAGTGTATTTTGTGGGATATTTTCAACAATTTGTAATTTGCATGAGCATAACAAACCATAAAACCCATAACGATGTGGATTGGTGTTGGCACGAGCATGTTGATCAACATGTCTATGTCTGTGTTGGAGCGATAAGCTCTTGCACACCAGCACCATTGTGTGGGATGAAGGTGTCATGAGCGTGACACCATAGCACACTCGCAATACTGGATGTATTTAGGCTCTATCATGAGCGTGACAATCATCACACTCGTGACACCTGCACAAGTACACAATTTCAACTAAGAGTTATTTTTCCTATATAATTCCATCTAATTCGATATAATTCTATAAGAAACGACATGTGCACTTTATGTTCAAATTACCTTTCTTGCAAGGCATCTCAAACTTATGACGCAATAAAATTGTGCACTTCTCACTTCCTTCCGCTCTCAATATGAAAGCTTTTTAGATATCCAAAATCTTTTGAATTGCAAGGCGATTGGGCGACCTTCCAAGAATATTGACTCATTCTTCTACACTTTTGAGGAACACATTGCCCAAAAGGTCACACAAGAAGCAACAAGAAAAATGGCAAGATTGTCTATAGGAGGAGAAGACCCAAGTGTACAAGAGATGCCACTTCCACCGTCACCTCCTCAACCACAACAACTTACTTTGCAAAGTCTTTATGACTTTCAAATGCAATCTTTCACCACTTTGAAGGATATGATGCAACATCTCCACATTGACATTCAAAGCATGCAAGGGCAATTCAACTTAAATGTGTGTACCCATAGCTTTGAACAAGTCCCACAATTCGAGGGGGAGCAAGGTGATGAGAAAGAAGAAGAAGATGGTGGAGATGAAGAGGAGGGCAATGATGATTAGTTAGGAATTTATGTTTTACATTTTCTTTTATCCACAATTATGTATTTTCTTTATTTCATTAATAAAATTGTCTCTGTTTTCTACATATCTCATTTTTTTTTATATTGACAAAGGGGGGAAAAGTAGCATATAAGCAAAAATTTAAAATTTTTAAGGTTGACTTTTTTGACTTTTACTTATTAATATGTTTAGCATCCTCAAATGATATGAAACTTTGAATACATGTTACTCTATATGTTAATTTGAATATTGAACTATCAATTTGATATTTTTGCATAGCTTGATTGTCAAAATTAAAAAGGGGGAGATTATTAACCAAAGGGTGATTATTCTCTATTTTAATCTTGATAATCAAATTAATTATTACTAACATTCTTGTTGAGTGTTGTTTTGATAGTGTTCAAAGTTTCAGCACATTTGGTTAAAGTTTCCTCATTGAACAACTCAAGAATTTCATGGAGACGTGTAACTCTCGACCAGGACACAAGTCCAGACCGGAAAGTGCCATGTCCAGACTTGGAAACAATTGTCTCTAAATGTCTCAAAATTCCAGTAGCCAAAGCAGACCGGAAAATGGTATGTCCCGACCGGGATCGGCGGTTTTCAGATCGGGACAAGAATGTCCCGACCGGGATTGTAGAGTAGACCAAGCAAACCAAGTGTCCAGACTGGAAAACTCTGCAGGGTGATGACTCAAAGTTCCAGTAGTAAAAGCAGATCGGAACATGGGATGTCCCAACTGGAACACTCAGGTTTCCAACCGGAAATGGTTGCGATCCGAGCGGGACATTCAAAAAGATATGACCGTTGAAGAGGAGATACCACCATAATATGCCACATCATCAGAAAATCAAAATATTCTTAGTCAAAACAGACTCAGGTCCCAACCGAGACACATTCAAAGCCGAGAAGACCCAAGTTCCTGATAGTGGCATCATCGGGCAAGTTCCGACCGGGACATATGGAGTCCTGACAGGGACACTTGAATAAAAACTAGTCGTTGGAGATTTCAGCCAACCAGAAGTTACCACGTAATACAATCGGACATTTCCCGACCGGGACATTATGGTTCCCGACTGGGACACCTCTCTCTGTAGACTACATTTAATGCACTTATAAGAGAACGTTAGAAAGAGTTATGGCACAGTTTGTAACGGCTAATTGGTAGGTAATCAGTATAAATACCTTATCAAAAGGTCATTTAATAAAGTACCAACAATTTAACAAGTGTCAAAGCTATTGCAATTTAATTTCTTAAATCCTTTCATTAATTGTTTTTGTATAAGGGTTCAAGTGTTAATCTGAAAACACTTGGATTATCTTGTAATTGGAAAGTGTGAGCCAAATTATAAGGAATTAGTTGTTGTGTGAGTCATAAAATATAAGGAAAATTTGGGTTGAGTGTTAGCCTTGTTAAAACACCTAGTTGGAAGTGAGCTTGTTAAAACTCCAAAGATTGAAATCTAAATGATTCGATTAGTTAATGCCCAATCTAAGTTGAGGAGATGAGTAAGATTAGTTAACACCTGAACCTCTATAAAATTTGTGTCTCAATCTTCTCATTCTCTTTTATTATCTTGTGAGTGCAAATTTTTAATTTTCTACCAATTCATCCCCCTTCTTGGTGATTGTTTGGGCAACAATATTTTACCATTACTTTAAATACTCTTAAATGTGTGTTTTATCATGCTCCGAAATCCTACTTAACATATTTTGAATTAGTCAAATTAATTCTAGATACTAGATTTAAAAAATGGCAAATATCCTAAAAACTCTTGATCCGAAATCCTACTTAACATACTTTAAATTAGTCAAATTAATTCTAGATACAAGATTTAAAAAATGGCCAATATCATAAAAAATCTTAAACTTTCCATATTTTCACAATTATATATAATTCTACAAAAATTCTATTAAAATTGTATGAACTTCCACTTTTGTAACAAATATAGTCTCGTAGCATAAAATCAGTTTCCAAATCTAACTAGTGCCTACGTGGATTGACTGAATAAAATAATTGATACTGATGTAGATTAAATAAACTAATTGGAGTAAATAATCAAATAAAATAGTTGGAGCTCTAGTCTAATTATATAATTATAATTTGATATATTTAATTCAGTCATCACCAATTAATCTACATTAACATCAATTAAACTATTTAGTCAATCCACATCAGCGCTATAGCTAGATTTAGAGGTCGGTTCCGAGATACTGGGGCCAGATTTATTACAAAAGTGAAAAGTCATATAATTTTAACAGAATCTTTGTATAATCTTATATAATTATAAAAGTGCATAAAGATTAAGATTTTTTTATAATATTTGCCCTTTAGAAAAAAGTAGTACTTGAAGCAACTATCAATTTTAGATATACAAATTAATTGAAGTGAACATATATATATATATATATATATTACATAAAATTAGACAATTAATAAAAACATATTTTTAAGATGAAATGGATAAATTAACGGCATAAAAATTGAATTAAAAATAAGATGGCATTGGTCTCTTTCGGTTAAATCAAATGTTTCAAGTTCGATTTATAAAAATGTAGTTATTTTAAAACTCATAAGTGAATGTATATTGTTGTTGCCTTTGAAATCCTACCAGTACAAATATAATTAGTTTCAGTGTATAGTCTTAATTGACTAATTAAAGATATGCACAGCCCTGGAAAAAAAAAAGAGTGGGCTAATTAATATTTTCTTTTTTCTCCTATAGAACAAATATTGACCACCTATAACTATAGATTTCTCCTTTCAATATAAAAGTTTGATTAGCAAATTTATTCTTGTGGGACTTTAATTTAATTACTTAGTGCTTACTCTTTCATACAGAGGCACAGGTTTGAAATTTTATTTTCATAAATTTCAAATGTTACTGCTTTTTTTTTATATAAAAGTTGACCCATAGACTATAATCATTTTCTAATAGAATTAAATGATTTCAATAAGTTAATTAATCATATTATTTACTCTATTCTTTATTTTATAAATATTGATGATTTCATATCACAAGTAAATTTATGTAAATTAAAATAATTAACTATGTAAATTGGTACTGACCTTAATATTAAAATGAACCGAAACTATTAAATTTTGACTTTTTCAAAATTTAATGAATGGCTTAGCTATATTAATATATTTATCAATGAAAGATATATAATTTATGTTCACTGGTGGCAAATTTAATTCGATAAATAATAAAGAAAAAAATTTTAAAAAACCTATTTATAGTTTTATACTTTGGTAATTTCAAACACGAAATTTTTTTCAGATAAAAAGAAGATTTTGTGATTTATATTAGCAGTGAAGTTAAGTTTTTTAATCACAATAAAGTTAAAAAAATGTTTTACTAATGTTAATAAGTAACGAAATAGACATCAACTCAGTATACTTGAAATTACAAAAGCATTATATATTAGCGTTAACTCAGTATTTTTTAATATTATTATGCAAAAAAATAAAAATTTACTAACGGTTTAAACCACAAAACTTATTTTCGGTTCAAAAAAATATGGTAATTAAAATTACAAAAAGCATGAACCCACATATAGTTTTTAAAAACTTTCCTCAATAATAAATTGAAAATTTTATAAAAATAACATATATATATATATATATATAATACAAATTATTTTGTAATTAATTGCATTAGTAAGTAATACAAGACTTTCAAATATGAAAAGAAAAATATTTTATAAATGATTTTAAGAAAATATCCTATATAATATTAAAATAAAAGTTCTTCTAAAAAAATTAATTTATGGTACTCTAAAAAAATATAACAAAAATAA
Source organism: Balakata baccata (assembly GCA_949630135.1). Taxonomy (NCBI): domain Eukaryota; kingdom Viridiplantae; phylum Streptophyta; class Magnoliopsida; order Malpighiales; family Euphorbiaceae; genus Balakata; species Balakata baccata. The sequence continues at coordinate 52,681 of CATIWF010034465.1, forward strand.
ATAATTATATAAATATAAAATATTATGTACAAATATATGATATTAAAATTAAAATTACTAAATAATATTAATAAATTATCAAAGTAAAAAAGTTATAAATTTTGTATACACTAGAAATGAAAAAACTAAAAAAAAAAAAAATCTAAAAAGTGAAGAAAGAAGAAAAATTTAAAATAAAAAAAAAAGAGAAAAAATAAAACAGGAATACTAAAAAGTAATAATAACTTTATATATATTTATACACACACACTAAACTTGGCTTTTTTAAGCAAGGAAAAAATACTATATATGTATAAAAGAAATTTCTAAGGATCAAAAGATTATTTAAAAAGATTTGGGAGGTCGTGTGAAAATATTATATTCTCGAATTAATAGTACATAAATAATTGAAAAAATTAATATAATATATTAGTATTTTCTTAAGTTTAAAATTCATACAATTTATTCACTATAATTTGACATAATATACTAATACTCATAAAGTTTAAAAATTATATTATTTCCCTTATATAATTTGATATAATACACTAGTAAGAAAAAATATTATTTTTTTCTCGGAGAGTACTAGTATAATAAGTCAAACTTGCAATGAAATACTAATACAATATATCAAAAATTCAAGAGTAAATAGTATAATTTTTAAATTTCAGAAATATATATTAGTATATTATATCAAAAATCATTTTTTTCTGCTGTTAAGGTAGAAAACTGAATCAAAAATTATCTTTTTTTATCATCAATTGAATAATTGTTCGCGACCAAATATTCTATTTTATCATCGATCTAATTACCATTCTCAATATTTTTCTTTTGAGTTGCGAAAACTTCCGGAAATATGAACTCAATTTTTTATAGTTAAAAAATCTCTTTTTAGTTGCTATAGAGGAATAAGGAGATTTATTCTGCTTCTAGTAGAAAGGGTAAATCATATAATTTTAAAATTTTAAAAGAATACTAGTATATTATATCAAATTACGTAAGATACATAATAATTTTTGCTAAATAATTTATAAAAATATTCATTATTAAATTATAATTAAATAAATAAATTGAATCTAATTAGAAATTTTAAATATTAAAAAAAAAATCATCATACCCTATATTATGGTATGAAATACGCACATGCTGTCGCGTAGACGTTAGTTTACCGAACTGGAAACATAGAACGGAAGTCCGATATTAAATGCTAAGGAAGAAATTGTCTTTAAAAAAAAAATATATATATATATATAAATAAATTAAAAAATTACTTTTATTAAATATTATAATGACAGTGTAACAACGTTCACGTAATCCATTATATGAACAAACAGCGCAATCATCCTCTGCTGTTTATGCTTTCCTTTCTCTCTCTGTAACTCTGCCTCTCTCTCTAACTCTTCCTCTCAAATTTTCTCTGTCAATATTCTCACTTGCCTTCCAAATTTAATAACAGAGAACGGAAATCGGACTTTGAACAACAGCATTCTAGCTTCTTTCAGTAGTTTTTGCTTTTCTTAATTGCTCATATTGAAGAAGAAAAGAAGAAAGATCTATAATAAGAGATTGAAGAATAAGATACGCAGGATAGATAGAGAAATGGCAGCGGCTTTTCCCTCGGGAATAGTGATCGCTGTTGTACTTTTTCCGATGGTAATGGTGATTTCTTTTTCATTCCCGGCTACTCTTTTGCTGGAGAGAGGGATTCCACCGAGTCATATGCTTGAGTTGAACCAGCTTAAAGCGCGAGATAGCTTTAGGCATCGTAGGATATTACAGTCTACTGTTGGAGTTGTGGATTTCCCTGTTCAAGGCACTTTTAATCCTTTCCTTGTTGGGTAAATTCTATCACTCCCCCTCCCTTTCCTTTTTTTGTTTTATGAATTGTTTGCTGGTGTCTGTGTGGATAATTCAATGAGTTCCTGTATTTGAAAGTGTAAAAAAATTTCAATGCTTTTTAGTGGTTTCTGTTTTTGTTTACCGTTTTAATGTTTCCAGTTTTCATTGGTTCAGTTTGGATTTTAGCATTGTGGGTTTTCTAATTTGGATTCTTAGAGACTGGAATTTTGTTTTTCTATACTATCAATCAGTTGGGCTTTGGTTGAATTATGCCGGTTACTTTTATGCCTATTACGTGGGAGAAATATGCAATATGTAAACATAGGAAGTACCTATATGCAATTGGATTCTTAATGGTTATTATATTGGACACACATAAACTGCATCCTGGATTCTGGAAGCTATTGAATGTGAAAATTTTTGGTTGTTTGATCCAGTATATTTTTTGATTTTGTTCGTGTAGGCTGTATTATACAAAAGTGCAATTGGGTTCTCCTCCAAAAGATTTCTATGTACAGATAGATACTGGAAGTGATGTTTTGTGGGTTAGTTGCAACTCCTGCAATGGTTGCCCTGTCACAAGTGGACTCCAAGTAAGTTCACTTTAGCTTATCACATTATCTGTTTTTATCTTCTTCGATCTTGATCTCGCCAATATAGGAATAATTTACTGCTGCAAGGTTTTTTTTTTTTTTTTCAACATGGTTCGCTGGTTATCTTACAGATTCCACTCAATTTCTTTGATCCTGGAAGCTCATCAACAGCATCATTGATCTCTTGTTCAGACCAACGATGCAGTGTAGGAATTCAGTCATCAGACTCTGTCTGTGCTTCACAAAGCAACCAGTGTGGTTATACATTCCAGTACGGGGATGGCAGTGGCACATCAGGATATTATGTAGCAGATTTGTTGCATATTGATACAGTTTTGGCTGGGTCTATGACTAGCAATGCTTCGGCATTTGTTGTCTTCGGGTAAGCTGTCTTGTCTCTTTCAAACAAATAGCAGCGGTTCTTGTTGTATCATCTTGAACTATTAGAAGCTGGAATTGTGAATTTAGATGGTGGATTTTGAATCAGGTGTAGCACCTTACAGACTGGGGACTTGACAAAGTCTGACAGAGCAGTTGATGGGATATTTGGTTTTGGGCAACAAGATATGTCTGTCATCTCACAGCTGGCTTCTCAGGGTATAACACCAAAGGTGTTCTCGCACTGTTTGAAAGGAGATGATAGTGGAGGTGGTATATTGGTCCTTGGAGAAGTTGTACAGCCAAATATTGTTTATACTCCACTTGTCCCATCACAGTGTATTCTCCTTCCTACTTTTAAAACAATGATGAGATTCTAATTTAATGAAGTTCTTCAAAGTGAATTTTGCTGTTTCTTAAACTGACAATTTTGTTGCATGAGCAATTTTTAAAACCATCTCTTTCTGCTTTGACCTCTCATGTTTTTCCTGAACTAACAATAGAGATAGTTATCATATACTGTCCAAATGTTAGTGCTTTCCTGAATTAGATAGATATCTTGTCCTCTTTTGCTTATGGATGTTTGCAGGAGGGTAAAATCCATCCATTTATCCCATCAACTGCTCTGTGTGAAGTGCAATTAATGACTTGCATATTTGAAATTTCCAGGCCTCATTATAATTTAGATCTACAAAGTATTTCCGTTGGTGGTCAAACTTTAGCCATTGATCCATCCATTTTTGGAACATCAAGCAGTCAGGGGACAATAATTGATTCTGGCACAACCTTGGCATACCTTGCAGAAGGAGCTTATGATCCTTTTGTCAATGCTGTAAGTTCCAAAAAACTTTTTCAAGTTTTAGTTAATAGAATCTAGTCTTTTAGATCTTCACATACGACAAATTAAGATAGCTCAGAGTTTATTGATTATGGGTGTCAGAATTTAACAATATTTGACGTATAAGGTGCAGATTGCAACTGCTGTTTCCCAAAATACGCAGACATATCTTTCCAAGGGAAATCAATGTTTCTTAGTCACCTCCAGGTTTGCTTTCTAAATCAGTTAGTTCAGTTTGTTTTCCTGCGAGTATGTTGTTCTGCGAGATCACCCCTAACCCAAAATTACGTGTTTATTTTATGCTCAGTGTTAACAACATATTTCCTCAAGTTAGTTTCAACTTTGCTGGCGGTGCATCAATGATATTAAATCCTCAGGACTACCTTCTACAGCAAAATACTGTTGTGAGTCAAATTTATCATTCATTTAATATTTTCTTTGTGACAGTAAAAAAAAAAAAGTATTCTTCATTTGTCAAAAGATTGGAATCATGTGTGTTCGTCTTCTTTTGTTGAAGGCTAATCAACTTCTTCTGTGGAATGCTACTTGGTGATAGTTTCATTATTTTTCCCTTTTTCCTTCATTTTTTTTTCCACAAGTCTTGTGTTTAAAAAATGCAGAGTAATTAGCTCTTATATCGTGCATTTTCTCTCATACACTTGGTCTCTGAATAATATTGTAATGCCAATGTTGATATCATGTTCTTCCCTGGACTTCTCGGTGGTTTCTGCATTCATGCAATTTTCTGATTATATGTTGAGATGAGATAAACCTTAAGACAGTGAGGAAAGCAGTTGCTATTTTCTATGTCTATCCAACACTTAAAGTTGCCTCTCTTCTCTTATGTCAAGTAAAACAGATTGTGACCTTTCAAATATTTGTTTTGTGTTCCATTCTATAATAGTTAGTCACTGGTGCTATTTATATTCCTGTCTTTATTTAATTGCTGCTATACAAATATTACATTTTGGTTTTCAAAATCAAAGATAGAAGTATATCTAGACAATGTGTAAGCCTTTGTAGCAATATTTGGTTACATTCTTCTGTATCATTAGTGATTTGGTCTGGCATCTTGTCTCTAACTGCACTAGTTGAATTGGCATATTCAGGGTGGAGCTGGAGTATGGTGCATTGGCTTTCAAAAGACTTCCGGTCAACAATTAACTATCTTAGGAGGTATTCACACCTACAAACAGAATATGGCATCTTATGGTTTCCTTATTTTGATTTAACTTCATTGAAGCAATCATGTTGAAGTTATATAAAATAAATAACCTTATGCATGAAGTCTTGGATTTATAATCTTTCAGTTTTCTCCGAAGTTACTGCAACTGATCAAGAGTTAATTACTTAACTCTCTAAGGTTTGCCCTTAAAAATACTTTAGTTCCCTATTGTTTCACAATTAGTAAGTTTAGTCCCTATGCTATTATCAATAAAAGGTATGCAATTCTGAGACTGTGATGTTCTATAATATAATAACCCGAGGTCTAAAATATAATTAAATTTTAGAATTTCATGGACTGAAGTATTGTACAATTCAAAACGTCAGCAACTAAAATGTTGTAAACGATCTTTGTATTTTTATAATTGATAACTAAAGTAAATAACACTCAACAATAAATTTGTAAGTTTGAAACTGTAAAAATTCAATTGTCTTTAGGGTCAAAACTCAGTGGATTTTTGTAATTACCCCACTGAGTGACGACCAAATGTGAGAAGTCAGAACATCCGGAGTTCTCCTTGCTGTCACAGAACATATGCTAGTAAACTATGCTCTGTGAATTGACTATTTTATTGGGCCCCTCTAGATTACTTTCACTGTCTCTTCAAAATTTTAGGTAATGTATTGTTTGGTTTATCCATAAGCTTAATATTGCCAAATTCTTATTTACTTATCCTAATCTCTCTATGAAAGAATGCTTTTTTTTCCTCTTTTTTTGTTGGATCTTTTAACTACAAGTAGGAGTTTCTTTGCCTACTTTCCAATGGATATCTTTTATAACTAGTGCACACTTCATTCTTTTATTTTTTGCCCTCAATTGTTATACTTTGATCTTTGTTTTTGACTTTTGAGTATTATGATCTTTGAGCTATTTCCTGTTCAAGATTCTCAATCTGCATGCTCTTTTTGCTTGATTGCCACCAGTTTTCCTAAGAAATTTATTGCTTGAAATTCAAGTGCAGCTTTAAGAAGTCTTCAGCTTCGAATTTGGGTGAATTACACCGACGGTACTTCAACTATGCAAATCGTAATAATTTTGTATTTTAAAGATTATTTTAGTTATAAAATAAAATATTAACTTTTGAGATACTGAGTTGTTTCGATTTACATAGTTGGGGCACCGTCGGTGTAATTCACCCCTTTGAATTTCAAGCTCAAAATAATTTCACAACCAAGGCCATATGCTTTGCAAGAGCCTGACAAACAATCTATTTTTTTCTTTTACAATATCATTATGAGGCCCTTTTTTCCTATCTATTTCCTACTCACGCTAACAATGCCGACTATCTTTTTTTTGCAGATCTTGTACTAAAAGATAAAATCTTTGTTTATGATATGGAAAATCAACGGGTTGGATGGGCCAATTATGATTGTAAGTTGCAATTACCTTCAATTGGCAGTTAGACCATGAGATAATTGAAACCTTAGATATCAATATGCACAAGCTAGTCATGTCAATAGTCACTCATTCAATGCAGAACAATATATATATACTTGTACTTTTGATATTATTAGAATTGCGCCAATTTTCTGCTAATTGGCGAATCTTGTGCTGTTAGGTTCATTGTCAGTAAATGTGTCTACATCTACAAATACTGGCAAAAGCGAGTTTGTGAATGCGGGGCAGATTGATGGCAGCAATTCACCAAAGAATGTGCCTTACAAGCTGATACCAATGACCTTGATGGCTATCCTTTTGCACGGGTTTACAGTCAGCAATTACCTGTTTTTATAGCATATGCTCAACTTCCATTCTTTCTTTCACTGCAATGCTTTTGCTGGTTTATATTTATAGCAATCAGCAGAGCCATGTATTTTCAGTTGTTCATGGCCAGTTGCTGCTTAGTGTGCTAGCCTCTGAGTGTTCATTGTGGCTTTTTTTCTTTTCTAATTATTTTTCATTTTCCTGAAGAATATATTTCATCAGCCATATATACTGAGACTTTAATCCATTAGGAGTCACTCTGTTGACAGCATTTGTAAATTACAATTCATACAGGATTAGTGATGTAAAAGCAGAATTAATTTATAGAAATTTCTCAGCTTAGTTGCTTCTCTGATTTCAGTATTATATGTTTAAATAATAATTATTTCAGGTTGATTAGAAGTTAAGGTTGAAGTAACCGTGGAGTAAAAACAACTCTACCCCAGAGCTTCTCTCCAAACCCTGTAGAGAAGTAAAAAGTAAGAAAAAGTTTGTTAAAAAAAAAAAGAAATGAGATAAAATGGCTGCAAAACACTTGTTCTAGATAGGCTCAAATTTTAATTTTGGAAATAAACTTATCATTACAAAAAGTTGGAAGGAATAAATTGACAGATAACTTTTCTATCTTAACAAGTAATTTCGAATTATAAATATACAACTATTTTAAAACTCTTGAAGAAGTATTTTGCTGCAATTCGGAATTTTATTTGACATAAATATGATTAGTATCAACTTGTTGATATATAAATTGAGAACACATGTAGTTTTAGACAAAAAAAATAGTTTTTGTTTAAAAAAACAATAACAACAATTAAATCTTAATCTCATATTAGATGGAATAGGCTATATGAATTCTTTATCTTCAAATTTCTCTATTCAAAGTTAGTTTCATCTTAATATCGAGTAATAGTAAATTCTTGAACATTATTTTGTTTAACGTGATTTTCGAATTACCCTCTACTTAAATCAATTTGATATAAAATAAATTAGATTTTTTTTTTTACATAAATTAGATTTTCTTTTTTATATAAATAAATTAAGTTTTCTTTTTTATATAAATATGATCTAATTAGTTGGATACTTTATATTATCTAACAATAAATTTCAAAATCCATAATCATGTTTTTTTTTTTGTGTTTATAGAGTATCGAACTCAAAACTGTTGTAAGGAGTGAACTTTTTTATGTCGTTAGTACATAGTATACTGGGCTGTGCTTCATTTTATTTTCAATCTCATTAAAGAAAAAGTTGTAATTAAAATATTAGAAATAGAAAAAAAATAACAATTCCAATGCCTTTTTAAGTTTCAAACTAATTTATGTTATTACTAATTTATTATAAATTAATAGTAAAATATAAGAATAAGCAGAAGGTTGTGTTTTTTGAAACAACCTGTCAGTTCGTTAACCAACAGTATTCAGTTAGTTCCAACAATTTTCTTCTCTAATAATAAGACAGAAAAAAGAAGGAAAAGTTAGATGTTGGCGAGAAAGTTAGAAAGGAAAAGACGGATTTTCCTGGAAAAAAGAAGGAAAGGGGAATGGCAGCCGCGGGAATAGCCATAGCAGCCATACTTTTCGCGGTGGCGACGGTGCATTGTTCTTCTTTTCCGACCACTCTTACGCTTGAGAGGGGAATTCCTCCGGCTCACAAGCTTGAGTTAAGCCAGCTCAGGGAGATGGACAGCTCTAGGCATAACAGAATATTATTGCACGACAGTGATGTAGCCATATATTTTCCCGTTCGAAGCGAAGCTTCTTTTCCTAATGTTGGGTAATATTCAACTGCTTCCTTTTATGTTGTTGAATTGTTTGTTCGTTGGTATATTCGATGATTGTATTGATAATGGATTTCTGTAGTTTGATTAGAAGTTATAAAATTTTAACTCTTTTTTGTGGTTTTAATGCTTTTCGGGTTTCATGGGTTTGGATTGGATATTAGCATTGGGGCTTCCTAATTTTTCAGTATTATTTTCTTCTTTATTTTCCTTCAATTGTTATTTTTATGAGTTCTTAATGGCTTTTCTATGGGATTTACATACATGTATGAGTATAGTGCAATTGGGTTTTTAATGGTTTCTCCATTGTGCAAAAACAATGGGTAATTTTGGTTGTTTGATCCAGAAATGTTCGTTATTTTGATTGTGTAGGCTTTATTACACAAGAGTGCAAATGGGTTCTCCTCCAAAAGATTATTATGTACAAATAGATACTGGAAGCAATGTTTTGTGGGTTAGTTGCACCTCCTGCCAGGGCTGCCCTGCTAAAACTGAACTCGAAGTAATTTCACTTTTAAGCTTTCCCTATTTTACTTGTTTGATTTTATGCTCACACTGTTTTTATTTTCATATTATGATTCATTCATTCTTCTACAGATTCCACTTACTTTCTATGATCCTGGAAAGTCATCAACATCTGAATTGCTCCCTTGTTGGCACGATGGATGCAGAACTGCAATTCAATCATCAGAAGCTTTCTGTTCTTCACGGACCGATATGTGTGGTTTCTCATTAAAATATAGAGATGGCAATGCTGCATATGGATATTATTTATTGGATATGTTTTATATGCGTAAAGTAATTCATGAGGATACAATTAACACTACTTCAGCTCCCATTTTCTTTGGGTGAGATGTCTTGAATCTTTCAAACAAATGACGCTTGTTCAAGTCAATTTGTGTCATTTTTATGTTTTAGAAGTTGGAATTTGTGAATTTAGATGGTAGCTGTTGAAATAGGTGTACCGCAATTCAGACTGGGAACCGGACAACATCTCGTAGAGCAGTTGATGGGATCTTAGGTTTAGGACCACAACCAACGTCCGTCATCTCCCAGTTAGCTTCACAGAACATAACACCAAAGGTATTCGCCCACTGCTTGAAAGGAGATGACAGTGGTGGTGGCTTATTGGTCCTTGGAGAAGTTGAAGCACCAGATATTGTTTATACTCCACTTGTCCCATCACAGTATGTTTTCCTTCCTGCTTAGACAATTTAGATTTTAGTAATACTGAAACCTGATTTGTTTTTTTATTTAATAAAATCCTAGCCAAGCATGAGTTTCACAAATTTACTTTGTGAAATAGTAGTCTTGTAGTGAGCTTTTCCTCGATTCTGTTGTGTCTCGCTTCCATTCAATTGATTGTCATCGTTTTTCCTGCAAATAGTGTTTCTTATATATCAGCTGGATTTAGGCATAACTTTTCCATCTGCAAGTTGTTTAGTAGCATTTTGATAGCTTCAATTTAACTTCCATATTTCATATTTCAGGTCTCAGTATAAGGTAGAACTACAGAGTATTTCTGTCAATGGTAAAACTTTAGAGATTGATCCATCAGTTTTTGAAACATCAAGCAATAAGGGAACCATAGTTGATTCTGGAACAACCTTGGCATACCTTGCTGAAGACGCTTATACTGCTTTAGTAAAAGTTGTGAGTTTCAAAGGAATTTCATGACATCTTTTGATTGATATAATTTAAATCTTGAGAATCTTCATATGACACTTATGAATTATTCACTTCTATTTCTTGTGCAGATTACAGCATTTGCTTTAAGAGACGCTCTCGTATATCCATCCAACTTATATAAATGCTTCTTAATTGACTCCAGGTTAGCTTCATAAATCAGTTATTTCTGTTTGTTTTCCTCTGCAAAGCAATCATTAACCTGACATTTCTTTTTTATCTTGTGCTCAGCATTGATAATTTATTTCCTCAAATAAGTTTGAATTTTGCTGGTAATGCATCAATGATATTGAATCCCAAGGACTACCTTCTAAAGCAAAATAGCCTTGTGAGTTGCTAATCATTATTATACACTCTATTTCTTAAGATAGATGTATATTCTTCTTTCCATCAAGTATTCTGCATTGATTTAAGCTGGCATCTTGCACCTCTAATTTGGATACTTGAATTGATTTGCAGGCTGGATCAGTTTGGTGTCTCGGATTCCAAGATATTCCTGGTCAACAACTGACTGTTTTAGGAGGTATTGACGTCAAGACAGAAAATTTAATTTTCTGATTTGTTATTTGCATGATTTTGGGGAATATAATCTATCAAATACAAAGTCCAAATATGAGGAATGCTAAGAACACTCTCTTTTCCAGACATTTTCCAATTCTCACCTTCTGATTGATAGGTGAGGATAGAGAAATTTTCAAAAATAATTTTTCTTTTCTCACTAACCAATCAGTATGTAAATGTTGGAAAGTGTCTGAAAAAGAAAAGTGTCCTCAGCATTCCTCGTCCAAATCTATTGTAATATTATGGTTCAGCTGTTGTTCTACAATTATTTTTGTTGTTTATATATACGAGGGATAAATATGCAACTAAACCCACATATGCAGAGCCTTATTATTACTAATCTATTTCTTCATTTATGCTAATAAATACCCCAATTTTTCATTTTGCAGATCTTGTTCTAAAAGACAGAATCGTTGTTTATGATATGGAAAATCAACGGTTTGGATGGACTAATTATAATTGTAAGTTGCAAATCACCTTCAATTATAATTCATTATACTTTACGAACAAATTCTGTTCTTTCAGGTTCAACAGCAGTAAAAATTTCTGACACTGTGAATATTGGCACAAGCGAAAGGGCAATCAGCAGCAAAAGTTCACAAAGGAATGTGCCTTTCAAGCTGATACCAGTAACCATGTTAGGCCTCCTTCTGCACATTTTTACAATCAGCAATGGATTAGTGATGTAAAAACAAAATTAATTTGTACGAAATTTCTCAGTTTTATTGCTTAAATTAATGATCTTTATGTTCTCAACATTTATTATATTTCATTCATAGAGCTTTTAGTAATAAAACTCAAGTTGTTTACGAGTTATGGATTATTAGATGCCAATTTGTTGTCCAAACTAATCCAAAATTAATTTTATAAATCAATTAGGTAGCAAAAGGCAAATATCTTTTTTAATTTCAACATCTAGTAATTTTATTCGCTCAAAGTAGATTCATTAAAGCAGTAAAATATTTTTTTAAATTTTAAAGGTATTTCATACTTAGATTTTGAATTTGAGAATTTTAATTAAATGAGAAATGACTCGTAACATTTAAATTAGATAGCATGCACCGAATTTTGAGTCAGGTAGTGAGTTTAAATTTTGACCAATGCGCTAAATTATCTTAATTACCAATTAGCAATTTAATCTTACCAACTTCAAAATCTCGCCTCCTTCTCTCAAATTATTATTATTTTCCTACTCATTCATTTTCGTTAAGTAAAATGGGTGATTTCAATCTACACATCTTTTTATCAATTTATTTTTAAAATAAGTGGTTATTTCACATAAATTTAGGTTTTTATTTTGTTTTTCTTTTCATTATTTTGTTGCGGTGTTTGGCTCTTCATTGTTTTATTACAGAGTTTTATTTTTTGTCATTTTGTTGCAATATTTTATTTTTGTGATGACGATTCAGATAGATAAAATATATTCAATTCAATAGAGATAACAAATTAAATTATTACCGTCAGTATGTTACAGAACTGTAGGTATTCTAGTCACTATAGTATTATCAAATTTGTAGACGTTGAGCCAAATTATTATGCTATTTTCATCTTTTATGGTTTTTTACAGATTTATATCTATATTTCTATTGATGTATTACTAGTTTAAATCAATAAAATTATTTTTCTTTTAAAAAAAAATATTAGGCAAACTAATGTTTTATATATAAAACAATAGATAACTAATATTAAAAAAATAGAAAAAATTAATTAAAGAAAAATATTAGAAATGCACGGTAAAAAACATAATGATAGCATATTATTATTCAAAGTATAATAAAAATGGTTTTTACTGATACGTTGAATTTATATAATGGTAAGTATAAACTAAATTACAACAATACATGTAATGTATAATATGAATTTCAAAATACTGAGTATAATTTTTATAAATTATTTGAAAAATTATAATTTCTTAATAATTTTTATACAGTTTAATAATTAATTTATTTTAATCATATACATAACGAGTTAAGTTTTTAAAATTTACGAGCACAGTATTATATAATTTATTTTTATATAAAATATCATAATCAAATATAATTAACAACTATTATTATTTAAATTAAATGTGACTTAATTACACAATAATTAAAAATAACTAAAATTAATTTATTGGACAAGATTATTATAATTATTTATTTAATAATTATGAGTTCAATTATTAAAAATTATGTGCATCGCATTTGGATGATTAGGAATAGGGGAACAAGCAAAATGACCGTAAAATATTACTACCTCTATTTTATATATGACTTTTAATAAGACAAATTAATAATTTGTAGAGATGGACAAAATGATTGTAAAGTACTTACTACATCTATTTTATATATAATTATAAATAATAGATAAATTAGTAATTTTCATATGAGTTATAATACGATTCCAACATGTAACGCATGATAATGGTTGTCTCAACTTTTAATCAAATAATAAAATATATAAAAATGGGAATATGGGGGAAAAGCAAGATGACCGTAAAATATTTACTACCTCTATTTTATATATGATTCTTAATAATGGACAAATTAATAATTTAATGAAATTTGAGATAAATATATATAAATAAAATATTATAATAAAACAAAAAAAGATAAAAAAATATATATATATAAAAAACCAAATTGTGATAAATGACAAATCCAATATCTAATAAACACGTGTAATATCTTTATTTTATATATGACTCTTAATATTTGAGATAAACATGCATCATTTCAATTATTAGTAGTATTAGGACTTTATCTATAAATAAGAGTTTTATTAATATTGAAATGGAATTAGCTTATTAATATTTTTGTGGCATTATAACTCTATATTTAGCTAAAACATTAATTCGTTAATTAACATTTTAAATTAGACAAAAAAAATAAAAAAATTATATAAAAATTAATCACGAGTGTAATATTTAAGAATTATGTGCAAAATACACCAGTGAAAAACTGGTTTTATTGAAAAGGGAAGAAGGATATTGACCTTTAATCATTTTTTTTTCTTTTGTCTTAATTGAAGAAATGAGATTTTCTAATAGGAAGCCCAATCTCGTATATATACATTCTGAATAATTTATTTATTATAAAATATTTATATTTCTAATTTATTAATCGATATTTTTTTATATAATTATAAACATAGTATTAAATAAAAATATTATAAATAATAATTGTTCAAACATTTTATAATATTTAAAGCATGTCTTTTGCAACTTTTTTAAACTCTGGTTTTATGTGTCCCAAACCTGCTTTTGGATCTTTAAACAAACACCCTCTGAACCGGTTTTTGGTCCAAAATTATGATTTTGGTCTCACAACCTGAATGCCAGTTATGGGCTCTTATATTATATATATGTCAAAAACTAAAATTTTGATTGTTATTTTATATACTATTTAACATGTTAAGTATAAACTATATTTTACAACAAATATAGTTTTTTGGCTATCAACTATATATTAGCAACTGCTATTGGCCATTAGCTACCTCAAAAAAGAGATCAAAATTTTGATAATTTAAAATACTGAAAGGTTAACAAAACGAATGCCAACTATTGAAAAATAAAAACCGATTCAATTGTTGTACTGATTTAAGGTTGATTGGAGAGTCAATTTCTTAGCTAATGGAGCAGTGTGAGAATATATATAAAATGAGAAATTTCAGCACTTCATCAGTAGACTAATTCAATTGTATATATATATATAGATCAATGTAAATAAAACAATTAAATACGTACTGTTTAATTGAATTAGTCAACCTATAACATGTTAAATTGAGTTTACAAAAAATGTTTCATATAAAATCTTGGCGGCTCAAAGTTCATATGGTTATGCCAACTTAACTAATTTCAACTATTGCTTATATTATAGAGAAATTAGTAACAGTTTTCTTATTGATGTATATATTGTGCCGTTAACAACAAAATTGGAGTTTGTTGGAACAATTTTTCTTCTGTAATAAAATAAAAGAGGCAGAAGGAAATGGGAAAGAAGACATTGAAGAGAGAGATTGAAAGGAAATTTAAGATCTTACCAAAAAGAAAAAGAAAGGAAATTTAAGAGAAATGTCGGCCTCTTTTCCGGCGAGAATAGTCGTCGCCGTCTTACTCATTCCGGCGGCGGCGGTGGTGCATTGTTCTCTTTTTACAGGCACTCTTACGCTGGAGAGAGGGATTCCACAGAACGATACACTTGAGCTGAGGCAGCTCAGGGAGCGAGACGGATATAGGCATAGTATATTATTGGACAACTCTGTTGGAGCCGTGGACTTCCCTGTCGGAGCCTTAAATGATCCTCTCTTCCTTGCGTAAATTCTATTTTTTAATTTTTTTTATTTATTATTAGGATTATTATTATTATTTGGATAAAATATTATTGACAAGTTTATATGAAGTGTTTAAAAAAATGTTTTTTTGGGTACTTTTTTAATGTTTTCGAAGTATAATAGATAGTGATATTAGAATATTATTATCCCTAAAATTGCTTAATAATTTAAAAGAGTAGTCCCAGATTAATAAAATTTTAAATATATTTTATTTCTGCAATTGATATTACTTTCGATTTATGTAACCCAATTACTATTCTAATATGCTGTTCATTTTTAACAATTTATTTTATTTAAATATATTATAAAACAATGAAAATGGGACCATTAAAATTTTTTTATTCACATTAAATTCTCTCCCTTCTTGCTATTGTTGCAAGCTTTCAAATTATTGATACAATTACATTTGCAATGCCATGTAGGATTTTGAAAGTAGCTATAAAAGCCGATAGAGATGCTCTTAGTCTTGTGATCAGTCAATGAAATCATATTCAATTCAATGGCGATAACAAATTAAATAATTACCATCAGTATGTTACAGAACTGAACTAATATATATTCTAGTCATTATAGTATTATTAAATTTGTAGATACTGAGCTGAATTATTATGCTATTTTCATCATCTATGGTTTTTTTGCGGATATATATATATTTCTATGGATATATTACTAATTTAAATTAATAAAATTATTTTTCTTTTAAAAAAAATATTAGGCAAATTCATGTGAAGTCAGTGAAATCTTGAGTTTGAAATTCGAATCTCCAATTAAATTTCTTATAATGAAAATTTTAAAATGGATTTGTTGTGGGTTTTCAATATTGGCGTTTAATTAGGGTTTGAAATTGATATTTTTGTCCTAAATAGAAATTGCCATATGCAAATGGGTTGTTAAGCATTCTTCCATTGAACACAAAAAAATTTTCTGGTTTTGCAGGCTTTATTTTGCAAAAGTGAAACTGGGTACTCCTCCAAAAGATTACTATGTACAAATAGATACAGGAAGCGATGTTATGTGGGTTAATTGCAACTCCTGCGAGGGCTGCCCTGCAAAAAATGATCTTGGGGTAATTTTAATTTAAACATAGATCATTTTATTTTATCATCCATAAATTAATTTAATCAGAAAGTGACATTTTTAATTGTTTTATTCACGTTGATTAATGTGAATACAGTATACATATCACAATATAATTAAATTAGTCTAATATTGTCCCCAATTTTTACTTGTTTGATTCTTGTAAAAATATATGCCAATTGATTCATTGGTTTTGTTACAGATTCCACTCTCTTTCTATGCTCCTGCAAAGTCATCCTCAGCAACATTACTTCCTTGTTATAAAAACGACTGCAGTGTGGGATTTGAATCATCAGAGTCTTTCTGTCTTACACAAGAAAATCAGTGTGGTTTCGCCTTAAATTACAGTAATGGCAATGCTGCCAATGGATTTTATGTATTGGATTCGTTGCTTATGTCTACACTCGTTGATCAGGAAGCTACTTACAGTTTTTCAGCTCCAATTGTCTTTGGGTAAGCTCTTACAAATCTGTCTAATAAATGAAAATAGTCGTAGTTGAATCATGGATAAATACATTTTTGAGCCCCTTAACCGAAATTTTATTCAATTGAGTTTCTGAACTTCTAATTTTTGTACAATTGAGCCCTTTGTTTGATAGAAAAAGTTACCACATGTTGCACAAATACGAGTAGCATGTGATTTTTTAAAGTTGGGGAGCTAAATTGAACAAAATAGAAAGTTGAGGTGCTAAAAGATGTATTTATTTCTTAATATATTTTTTTTAACACATTTGTTTAAGAGAATGTCCGAGGGCTCAATTGAACAAAAAATTAATGGCTCAAATGAAAGAAGTTAGTGATTCAAGGGCACCAATGAACAAATATTTCCTTAAGGGATTCAATTGCATTTTTCGTTGAATCAGCAATAGTCTAAATCATATTCATATATATATATATATATATATATATATAGAGAGCATTCTATACTTGGTTTGGTCTATCATTTAGTGGATTTATCCGAAAGATAGGGCAATTGTTATGTGACAAAAGTTGGACTTCGTGAAAAAAAAAAAATGCAGATGTAGTTTACATCAGACAGGGAACAAGACAAATCCAAGTAAAGAAGTTGATGGGGTGTTCGGTTTTGGGCAGCAAAAGATGTCAGTGATCTCCCAACTGGCTGGACAGAGCATAACACCAAATGTATTCTCCCACTGTTTGAAAGGAGATGGAAATGGTGGTGGCTATTTGGTCATTGGAGAAGTTCTAGCACCTAGTTTGGTTTATACTCCACTTGCCCCATCAAAGTATGATTTCCTTCTAGCTTTAACTATGTAGATTTTGTTCTTAGTTAAATTACGATGAATATTCTTAATTAGTTACTGGCATAAGGTAAAAACAGTCACCTGCATTTGTAGTCGTTTTTTTTTTTTTATCTATTTTGACTTTTAAAAAATCAACTTTTCGTCATAAATACAAAAAATAACATGCATATTTCATGCGCCAATGAGTTTTTCAACATGTCATGTCATTATAAGGTATTCATATCTATTGTGTTTTTAAAATATTATGAGATAAAGTTGACCAAAAACGAAATATAAAAGACAATTTGTACAAGAACGGATCAAGGACGCAAAATGGCAAATATGAACAAATAGAGATGGTTGGGTATGTCTTATGCTTTACTGTTACTAAGTGCAAAATCCAAGAACCAAAGAGTGAAAATTACTAGGAAAGCATTGGCTTATGAACTCCATTTGTACAATAAGTGAGACTAATGGCTTGCATCTGTGAAATTTCAGGTCAAAATATGAAACAAATCTGCAGAGTATTACTGTGAAGGGTGAAAAGTTAGGCATCAATGAATCAGTTGTTCAAACATCAAGGAACAAGGCAACCATTGTTGATTCAGGAACAGCTTTAGCATACCTTGCTCAACCAGTTTTTGATCCTTTACTAAAAGCTGTAATTCTGAAAGAAACCCTCTTGCCCATTTCTTAGTACTTGGAAATTTTTAGGACATAGTAATTATTTATTTTTTTTCTGCAGATTACTGCTAATGTTTTGAAGAAGGCTCTCAATTATCCTTCTGGTGGAAAGCATTGTTACTTGATCACCTCCAGGTTGGCTTAGCCTCTATAAATCTGTTGTTTGTGTTTCTTTTCTTCTTCAAGCTGATCATAACCCCAAGATTTTACCTTTTTGTTTTGTGCTTAGCATTGATGATTTATTTCCTCAAATTAGTTTCAACTTTGCTGGCAATGCATCAATGATACTAAATCCCAAAGACTACCTTCTCAAGATACCTAGCCTGGTGAGTTGCTCATTCTTACATACTCTCTTCTTTTTAATGCTTGACTGCATGGTTGTATTTCATTTTGGGATCTGGCATATCTTTAATTTGGATACTTGAATTGGTATGCAGGCTGGGGATGTTTGGTGCATTGGTTTCCAGGAAATTCCTGGTCAACAAACAAATGTCTTAGGAGGTATATTGACACCACATAAAGGAAATATAATTTTCTTGAGTTACTACTTAAACATAGTTGATTTTAATTTTCCTTGTGATATGAAGATTTCAAACATACAATTCTAAAGCAATTGTTGTTATAAAATTTTTTTTTTAAAATTTATTGTTATAAATTATGTCTTGCCAAAAAACTTATTCTTAGGATTAGATTTTTATCTTGTTCCTTAGTTATTGACCATGTGATTCGGATGCTTCAAATATAAAAAAGTACCAGTGTCTTATCAAGAGATAATCGGACATGAGTATTTCTTCTTTTTTGAAGTGTCCGAGTAATTTAAGTTATTGATTCAATCTAAATTGAAATATGTTTGTAATGATTGGTATGCTTATGACAATATATATTGTGATTGTCATTTATGCAGATCTTGTTCTAAAAGACAAAATCATTGTTTATGATATCACTCGTCAACAGATTGGGTGGACTAATTATAATTGTGAGTTGCAATTACTTTCAATAATTTGTCCGAGACCATACTTCATGATAAATCAAACCAATAACAGAATGTCATTTTGGTAAATTAAAGTAGTTTTTTGCTCCACCATAAACTGGTATGGACAAGAATCATTCATTCACTGAAAAGAGCTTAATGGGTGTTTGATATTAGAGCTGCTACCAATTTTGATTGCTAATAGATGATGCTTGTCCTATTAGGCAATCTTGCTGTGAATGTTTCTGCAACTACAAATCTGCCCAATGGAGATAATAATGCCAATGAAGGGAATTTCAATGTCAACAGTTCAGTAATCACAGCGATAGCTCTCCTTCTCCATGTGTTTAGTTACCTATTCTTTTAGCATATACCCTAAACTACCATTTGGTAGCATTGTGTGCTTGTGGGTTATCTTTGTGGTTAGGGACACAATTAGAACTTCCGATTTGTGGTAATTCCATGTTCGGAAAAAAAAAATTAGCCTTTTTATCCAATAAAAAAAAATTCTAAAACAGAGAATTTTTGTTTAAATTCACATCATAATTTTATTTTTAGACCAAACTAAGGATAAATGAGTATAACAAAACAGTAACAACCTCATAATAGCAAGCATTCACATAGCTTTAATTTAATAAAATCTGACAAAAGCAGTTTGGATATCAAAACCAACCATTAATGGGTTACACACAACATTTATGCATAATAAACCTACCATAAAAAAGATGCAGAACTTCAGCAGTAAAACATCACGTCTTTGACGTTGTCTTTAATCACAGGAAGAGGCTGGACTTCTCTGCTCCTCCCACTCGCACTCTGACCTCCTGTCGATGCACCATCTGATACTTCGCCCTCTATATAACCCGGAGTCTTGGGTAGCTCAGCATCTTCCCCAGCAGCTTCATCCTCTTCATCATCAGAGTCTTTCACAAAGCTCAGATCCAGAGAGGGAAATTTCTTTTGTACAGTGTTTCGTCCCCCAACCTAGCAGTTTTCCAATCAGTGACATAATGAGTAATCAATGAAAGCAAATAAAATTGATCAGCACCCTGCAAAACTAACCTTAACATTGATTTTGAAAGCAACATTTTCGAAGTACTGTTTACTGAGTTTTGCCGCTTGGTTTGGTTTACAGCATTGAGAAACAATTCCCAACTCTGTTTCACAGATTCGTTTAATTTGCCCTATCAATGAGCAACAATCTCAGTTGTTAGTTGCAATAGAAGCATCTACTGATAAATTTTCCATACATTTGGCTACTTACCATATGACCCGGTGGCATCAGGTAAAATAATTATCAGCAATTGAAGACGTGCCTCATTGTTAGGAAATTTATTTGAACACTGCTTGTGAACATCCAATAGGACCCTTTCAATCTGGGAGGGATTTGCTGTCTGTAGGGGAATGAGAGGATTTGGGTTGAATTCCTGGTATTATATAAAGTCAAGTAATCAATCTATTAGGTCAAGAGCAAGACTTTACAGTTCAGAATAAATAGTGAATAGATACATCACATCATACCATTCCTTTGCTGACACACATTTGTATTAATTGCTTACAAAACTCAGAAGGCAGATTTCGGTTGACACGCATTGAGAAGTTAACACATGTCCAGTAATCTACTCTCCCTCCATTTACCATTTTCTGCAAAAACAAGGAACACAAAATGTTAGTTGATAAATCCATTTTTAATAAATTTAGAATTACTACTTATATATAGTAAATTAAAGTAGTTTTTGGCTCTATCATAAACTGGTATGGACAAGAATCAAATCTCACAAAAGCAAGCATTCACATAGCTCTAATTTAATGAAATCTCACAAAAGCAGTTTAGATATCAAAGCCTACCATTACTGGGGTACATACAACATTTAAGCAAAAGGAGAAGCTTCAATAACCATATAGAAGCTCATAATTAACGAAAATAGAATTTACAAGGAAATCACGCATCGATAAGCATTTCAAATGCTTCGCTTTTAAAACTCTATACCATATTAGCTGAACCCGGAGTCTTGGGTATCTCAGCATCTCCCCCAGCAGTTTTATCCTCTCCATCATCAGAGTCTTTCACAAAGCTCAGATCCAGAGAGGGAAATTTCTCTTCTATCTGCTTGATAACAGACTCCCTGGCTTCGTCTTGCACATCTACTATTTGGAGCACGATCGAGTCTGCTTTCTGGGTAAGGCGTTGGACCTCTTGCTCATAGCCTGCTATCCGATGCTCAGCTTCTTGCTGGAACTTTTTCTTTTCCTCCTCAGAAGACTTCAATTTAAAAAATATTAAAAAATATTGATACATAAATAAAGTTTATTTATGATTCAATTAAATTTTATATACTAACTTTTGTTATGATTCAATTAAATTATTGATATGTAAATAAATTTTAAAAAAATAATAAATATTATCTATTAAAAAATATAAAATTAAATTTAATAACTGTGAAAATAAAAAAATATTTTAAAATATTACAAATAAAACTATATAAAAATAAAATCAAAAGTTCATAATTGTTATAACGAATACTCATATTCTGAAAAATATTATATAATTAACTCATTCTTAATTTTGTTAAAAACATCATTTTCAATGTATATAACTAAGAAGTTATTTATCTAACCATCTCTCATCCGATTGCGAAAACGACTTTTCACAAATTTTATTGTAGAAAATACTCTCTTTATAGTAGCAGTAGCAACTGGTAAGACAAATATTAATTTCATAAATAAATAAATCAATAGATATACATTATGTCTTTTTAACTCAACTAATTTTTCAGCTAAATTTTCAATATCTTTAAAATTTGTAAAATTATTACTAAAGCGCATGTCAATTATATAAGTTTCAAATAGATTGTCAAGTACTATCAACTAAACTATGATTCAAAAAGTTATCAAGACTAAGACATTTTATATAAAATAGTAATTCAGTATTTAACTCAGCGAACTAATCATTAAACTCTTAAAGTTGCAAACCCTCCACACTATAAAATAAATCAACTTTACAGTGATGTAAATTTGTAACTATTTAAGTTTTACATCATTATATTCATTTGAGCATATAAACATCATTTATATTAGAAATATCAATATTTTATTTTAGTGTAAAATTATATGACTTCTTCTAACAAAAATCACAACATTTGTCTCTTATTAATTACATTCAATCTTTGCAAATTTCAACTTAAGTTATAGCATTTACAATATTATTATTCTTTCTCTGCAACGCTAATGATAGTTTATTTATCACTCCTAATATATTTTCATCAAATACAAAGTAAATGCAAAATTTAAAGTTTGCACCAAATCTAAAATTCTATTAACTTCAACCTTTTAGTCTGGAGAGTTACTATGTTCTACAATATATTCTAAAACATAAAAAATAATATAAAAGTTTAAAATCAATTTTAATAAGGTGTTATAATATGAATTACAACAAGCATCACCTTATTTTTTGAGCATAATTTCTTAATTTATATCTCTTTCCCACTAAAAATGTGTTTTAGCGATAAAATTATATCTTTATTAATTAAATGTTTATTATTAAAAATTAAAATTTAAAAAATGTATATTTATTTATGTATATATATTTATCAGTTAATTAATTATAACTCATTTAAACCTATTTTTTAACTTAATTGGCTCTGTCAAATTTTTTCAGGAGGATAAATTTTAAAAATAGTATAAATATGTATTTTAAAAATTTAGAAACGTGAACCCGCCACTGATTACCTGAATTCCAACATGACTGTTGAGATAGAAGTCGAACTCAGCGGAAGTAGAAGATACCAGAGGAAAAGCCGAAGCAGGTGGAAAACCACCTCCGCCGGGAGCATTACCGGAGACTGGTCCTCCAGCACATTCACCGCCGTGCAACGGCGAAGGTGAGGGAGACGACGGTTGCTGATCGCGGGGAGAATCCGGCCGACGGCCGCCAACAGCACTGCCAGCACCTCTGTGAGACATTGCGTTCAACGGAGAGACAAATGTGAGAATGGTGAAGAAAAGAAAGTTGAATTGGAAATGGCGATTAGTTAGAATTAAGTAGTGACTTTATAGGGAACGAGACCAGAGAGAGAGACGTGATTAGTGGTGTGAGTAGAGGGAAAGAGTGCTCAGCAAGGAGAAGGAGCATAATTTTTATCTCCTTTAGTGGTTCGGATCGGAACTTTACAATAGCCAATAGCCAATAGCCAAAAACAAAGGTCGTGTGCTACGGGGGCAGGTAAACAGTATAAAAAATTTTATGATTTTAAAAATTATTTTAAAAAATTTAAAATTCAATTATGAATAGAATTGAAAGATGTATTCAATTATGATTTTAAAAATTTTTAATAGATTTAAAAAGTCAAAGTAGTATTCAATTAGGATTTTTATATAAAAGTTCGGAGATATTCAATTAAAATTTTTAAAAACTTAAAAAAAATATATAAAAATAAGATGATATTCAATTAGAATTTTTAAATATTTAAAAAAATTTAATAAGGTGATATTTAATTAGAATTTAAAAAGACTTTATAAAAGTTTGGAGGTATTCAATTATAATTTTTAAAATTTTAAAAAAAGTTTATAAAAATAAGGTGATATTCAATTAGAAATTTTAAAAATTTTAAAAAAAATCTATAAAAGTAAGGTGGTATTTAATTAAGATTTATAAAGATTCTATAAAAGTGAAGTAGTATTCAAAAAGTCACTGAATTTTATAAATACTAAACTCTTAAAGACTTTGAAATACTTTTATGTAATTCTATATATACAAAATTTTTGCAAAAATCTTTCATTTTCTCATAAAATTTGAATAGACTTTTTCATAAAATCCATGAAAGTCATTGATAAATTTATATACTCTATAAAAGTCATTAAAAATCTATAAATTTTGTAAAAGTTGTTGACTTAAAAAAGTTTATAAATATCTTTTAAAATTTTAACTAAATATGCCACTGGAAAACTCGAAATTATTGTTTGAAAAATATAGACTATGTAAAACTAGCTAATAATCCTCTCTTCAAAGTGATGTAATTTGATAAATGAAATATCTGTAAGAGAGTAAATGAGATTATATGAATTTTTTTCAGATTTCAATTTAATCAACAAGAAGCCTCGTATTTGAATTCTGAATATGTATATATTTTAAAATTTGAGAGAATAATGTATCACTTCTAAGGTTCTATCCAATACAAGCAGTATTAGTTTTAATATGGGGTCATAATTAATCAGTTGAGAATACATATAGTTTGACAAAAAAAAAATTTGATGAATGAAATGCAATAAACTATTAGTATTTTGCAAAAAAAAAAAAATATTAAGATTAATTAATTATTTTTTACAATTATTTTAACAGAAACATGAAATACATTTTTGAACCGAATTAAGTGGGGTAGTTACCACTTACTAGTAAAGGAGAGATGAAAAGGGTGTAAATAGGGCTGGAATCAAATTGCTTGATGGTGATGGATAACTTAAGTCTCAAGGAGTCATTAGTGGGAAATTTTCCACCGAACTATTACAGTTTAATCAAATGTCTTGTATAGAAATAAAGTTATCTTAAAACTCTTGTTAAAGTATTTTATCACCTTCAAAATTCTATCTGATACAAATATAATTAGTTTCAATCTATTGATATATAGACTAAAGATATAAACATATAGTTCCATACCAAAAAAATATTCTTATACATCTAAAAAAGTATAATGGATTGATACGAAAATTTTCTAACTTAATTAAAACTATCGAATACAAATATAACTTAATGGATTGATAACTTTGGATACCTAAAAAACATTCCGTGCATCATCTATTTTGGCGGTCTTAGAACAAATAAGGCATCAAAAACTTTAGCATCCACGTGGAAAACTTTGACAACTTCATTAAAATGCTACTCTTTTGCCAAAGACAGTTGTCCTAACGGCAAAGAAGAGGATACTCCTCCCTCGAAGTCTCGGGATCGAGACTCTTTAAACCAAAAAAAAATACTACTCTTTTAATTTCATTTTCAATCTATTTTTTAGTATTAAATAATATTCATTTTAACTTTTAAGTGTACTTTAACAATTTTATAATAACTTAATATGATTTATAAATAAAAATTATTATGTGGGAAAATTAAATGTTTTGAATTTATTAATCAATTTTATGTGATTTGTGAAAGTTATATGAATTAGTTTATATAATTTTATGTAATTGATAATTTCTCTTATAAGAATTATAAGGGTCTCAAATTTGAATATCATCATCATCTATCAATATTAATAGAAATTTATTATTTTTTTTAGTAAGTATCAGGGAGAGACTACCTTTTAGTGTGTAGTTAACGATCTACTAGATTTTGTAATGAACCAAATAAAATACAACCTAATGTTAAACATGCATAACTGAAGGCAATATAAATTAGTTCAGTTTATTAGTTATGTGTTAAATAAATTCAGTTCGGTTAATAAAATGTTTAAAAATCTGCTAAAATTTTGTTTATATTAGTTATTTTTTTATAAATCAACTATTTGCCAAATTAAATTCTTGAGGGTAAGAATTTTGTATTTTTTTTTTTTTTTGAATAAAAGCAATAAAAGAAATTTGAGGAAAAATTTGGTACTTTACAATTGTACTGAGTAAATTTGAAATTTAACATATTTAATAAAATAAAAATTATATTCAAGAGTTGAAATGTATAAAGCAGAAAATAATTAGGAGGGAAAAGTGAAAATTGTGTTTAGCTTATTGTTACTATTCTTAAGCGAACATACGGCGACAAAAGGATTTGCGTGATGAGATGGCCATAATGCATGCAGAGCAGAAAGCTGATACGCGCACACCCTTCGGGCGATAGTCCTCGTACAATCGAAAAATCACGTGACGGAACGTGCGGTTAATGGGAATTTTGAATTTCCTCTGCAAACGCCGGCTTCTTCGTGGGGCTATTTCATCGGTGATTCCAAGTTGGTCGGTGGACCCCCACTTGTTGCATTCCATTCTTTCTTTTGTAAATATAATAATTCATACTCGCTCTCCCAAATATTATATTCAAATTTGATTGTATCACACAACACCCATTTATTTTCAACATTATTCTAGGTAATATAGTATCTATACATGAAAATACTCAATTCGAAGTTCTATTATGGATTTTTTACCACATTTTCCATGAAGTCTTCTCTCTCCGAGCCCGGTTATAAAAAAGAAGGATGAACTTATGTTAAAATTACAATAGAAATTTATAATAGATACAAATATTATTATTTACACAAACACAAACGGATTTGGACTGGATTTTGATAATAATAAATTATTATATAAAAACATTTTAGAAATTAGAATAATTATTAAAAAATACATGATGTTTTAATTTCAATAAATGAAAATAAATTCTTGAAAAACTAAAAATGCATACTCATATAAAATAAATGAATTCTACATAGTATATAAATATTAATAAAGTT
>CATIWF010034493.1:0-20129 GCA_949630135.1 Balakata baccata
ACTTTAAAGTGAGTTCAGAAGAAAGCCCATCACTTCTAATGATTACACCCACAAAGCTAAATATTGAAAAAAGAATAAAAATAGAAATCCCAAGCGAAAAATCCAAATATTAAATTGAAAAATTGCTTCATGCCTTAAAAACATAATAATTTTGATAATTGCTCCCATTATGACCATAATCATTAAAATCTACATCTAACTTTATCATCCACTCTATATATTCCTACAAGTAATAAGATTGAAAGCAACAGCACACTGAAGCAACCAACCATATTACTGATAACATGCTCAAGAGGAGTGGTGCTGTCACTATATCAATGTTCTCAAATTCTACAATGTTAGTGGGGTGGTGCCGTGGACGGAGGCGGCTACGGAGGCGAAGGGGCAGCACAATTCGGCTAGGTAATAAGCGGCGAGGATTCTGCCTGGGGTCACGGCCGGTGGTTCAATGGGGAGTGGTGGTGGCTCCTCTTCGGATGCTTAAGAAGATTATTATGGATATTGCACCTAATGGTCAATTACTTGAGGCTTATTATTGGTCTTTGCCCTTTTTACGTCCTCAGATTTTTCCACTTTGTTGATTTTCCTAACTTTTTAACTACTCTTTTTATGTGGGTGATTTTTCATTCTTCTCTTCTGCTTCTTTTTCTCTCGTAAAATAATGACATAAATCTCCTTATAAATTGAAAAAATAAACTGTTAGCTTCTAAAATAAATTTTATAGTGTACGAAATTCACAAAGTCTCAGGCTTTTACCACACATTCTCTATCCACAAAAGTTCTCGAATTCAAATTATAGATACAAAGCTATTTTTAAATTTTTATGTCATTCAAGATTATATTCGGCAAATTTTAAAATCGGACTAATTTTAATACTAAGTTAAAAATTAAAAAAAAAAAAGCTGAGTCTTGTTCATACTTTATAAAATATCTTAATTTCTCTAACAAGATAAGAAGATAAGCTTCTTGGTAACTATTTGAGCTCTTATACTACTATCTTTTTTATAATTAAATTTATTTTAGTAGTTTTTTTAAAAATTAATAAACTAATGTCGCTAGTCTATTAATATAAAATTATTATTTTTATCTATTTTAGATTGAAGTATATAATTGAATTAATTTGCAATTTAACATAGACTAATATGTATATTACATATTTCAGTTTATATTATAATTAATCTAAAATAGATAAAAATAATAATATAAAGACGTAAATCATTAAAATAAAAATATAGAAACTAAATAAATTGATTTTGCCTAAATTTTTTTAGAAAAATACTAAAAGGCTGCGTAGATAACCTAATAGTGTTGGGCCTGTGCCTCATTTCCTGAACTTGAGGAAAGGACATGGAATCCTTTCTTCAAATATCACTGGTTTTATTTTTTATTTTTATTTAAACTTATTCTATATAGACATGTTTTTTTTTTTCTTCAAATATCTAAGCCTTGCCGCTTAGAGAGAAAACCATCAGAATCGGCGTCCTTTTCCAACTTCACCAATATCGCATAGAGAGAGAGAGCCATAGCGGTTCCTACTCCAACTTCACCATTGAGCCACATTAAACTTTTACTTTTCTTTTGTATATTTGTTTCCAATACGCATCACATATAATATATACATAATTGTCATATAATTGTTATGTAATTTTATCTATTTATTTACTAAAAATCACAACCAACTACTATACTTAAATAATATACTGTATATATCACACTACCAATTATATACCGTACTATATGTGTACTATATGTATATTATCTAATAGTTATATAACACTATATAATTAACTTATAGCCAATGTATAAAATTCATATAATCATCATATAATATTTTATGTATAATGCAGTAATTTTCTGCAGCAAATACAGGAGAGAGTTATTATCATATATAATACAATAGATAAAATATTATGCCAAATGTCAATTATGTTAATTTATGACAATTTATATGAGGTAATAATATATATGTGTTGAGTAATTATATGCAATAAATGCAGAATTAACATATAATCGACCTATAAGTAGGGGTGTTCACAGATCGGGTTAGTGTAGGTTAAACATAATATTCAATCTAATCCATAATTTGTGAATTGAAATTTTTTTCATCCAACTCAATTCACTAATATACAAAAACCAATTCAATCCACAATTACGGGTTGGATTGGATCGGATCGATTTACAGTTTAATTCTATATATTTTTTACATTTTTTAATGATAATATTAATGTCTCACAAATAAGTAGTTATAATGTTCTACAAATCTTTAGTTCACTACATAAAGTATTTAATATCAAGTCATATTATAAAAATTGCAATAGAAATTTTTTATATAAAGAATACAACAACATATTATAATCAAAGTACTCCATTGAATATAAATAAGACGACAACAATAAAACCTAAAATACAAAAAATTCATATTTTTTAAAATTGAATTAAGTATAAAAAAAAATAAAAATGTTATTTACTTCTTTAATTATTCGATATTTATCATCATCAACTTCATCATAAATGTCATTTATCTCTTTAATAAATATTTGCTATTCATAAATTTTCCAATAATAACACTTTTTTAAATTGTTGTAGTAATTATATTAAAAATTCAAAAATATCATTTTAATTATATTAATTAAATTTTTATAATGATTGTATTTATAAAATATAAGAATTATGCATTTATAAATAATTTATTAATTTCTAATTATACAATATATTTTTATATAAATAAATATAAATTATCACTTTTATTTTTTTAATAAGATAATAATAAATGTAAAAATATATTATGATAGAGTGGAATTTAGAAAATTTTATGTTCAAATTTGCATTATGAACATAAAAAATTAGTATAAAAAATATATATTTGTAATGTTGGTTATATATATATATATATATATGGATTGTACCGGTTACGGATCGGTTTACAGATTTAAATATAAAAAATTCAATTAAGTCCAAAAAATGCGGTTTGAAAAAATACAATCAAACTCAATCCGCTTTATTTTTTAAACCGTGATTTGATTGTAGATTGGTTCTGTTTGAGCGGATTGTGAACATCTCTATCGATAAAATTCATATGATTATTATGTAATATTGGGCAAATATCATAATAAACCATAACCTTGCGCATTTTTACAATTATAATTTATTTAAATTATATAAAATTTTACTTTCATAACAAATATAAACTCAATATCTTAGAACCAGCATCCAAATCTAACTAACACTAACATGTGGCATTTTTTATAAAAAAAAATTATTTTATGGCTCCTCTTTCTCCCCTCCCACTTTCTCTCTTTTCCTCTTTCTCCGTCTTCTCCTTCTCTTTCTCTCCTCTCTCTTCCTCTTTCCTTTTTCCTCTCTGTTCTTCTTTTTTTTTTCTCCGAATATAAATTAAATTTATATTAATATCTTATTTGGTAAGTTGAATTTAACAAAGCTGAGTTAGTATACAAGGCAATTGCAAACAAGAAAAAGATGAGAAAAAAGAAAGAAGAAAGAGAGATAAGATAAAGAGGGGAAGAAGAGTGAGGAAAGAAAAAATACAATTTTTTAATAAAAAATATCACGTGTCAATCTATATCAATCATTTATTTCATTATATTAATCAACGTCATTACCGGCTAAGTTTGAAAGTCGGTTCAAAGTTCATATAATGTGAAAACGGAAAAAATTCATAATTTATTTTGATATTTATTCTATAATATTATATGTATAATGGAATTATTTTTTTGGAGAAAATACCGCTGAAGGTTATTACACACATAAATAGCAAATATTAGTTTTTATATAATTTTATTATCTTGTCATATGCTTACAACAAATCTAAATATAAAGAAAGATTCTCAAACAAAAAAGAAGTTACAATTAGTTTTTGCATCCAATTCATTTGAAATTGAACTTAAGATGCTTTATGTTATGGGTTTGATCTTTTTTTCTAACGATCATGCGATATTAGCAAACTTTTTTCTCAATTGAATGCTAAAAAATGCTAGCAAGTGAATAAATATGTCAAAAACTTTGTAAGGCAAAGATTTGAAAACTTGGATAATACTTTTATATTACTCAAAAAAAGCTTTACAACTTGTGTGTATTACAAATAAGGAGTTAAGAGGTATTTATAGGCCTCTACCTCTTTAATGGACAGCTAGGATCGATTTGATCCAATAGTCTACAATTTGTATCTAGAATTCTCTACATATTTCTATAATTTACAACAAATATCTACACATATCTATAATACTCTAGAATAATCTATAAGTGTCTAGAATATAGTGGAGATGTCTAGAGAATTGCTATTGAACCTCCTCTCTAAGAGCCACGCCACCAAGTCCTCAGCAGCACGGATCAGCTCCTAGTTTGCAAAGGACTGCACATTTATTGGAAGAAAAGACTAGACCCGTGGCATTTAGCATTGAGATATTAAACAATAGTCTCAGGCGGCATAAAGAGACAATAACACCAAAACAATCATAGTTCCGAGTGCTTTACGATAACTATTAATCAAAGCAATAATATTATAGAAAGTTCAACAACATCGGAAATTCCTAAACAGCCAAAGTACCCAAATCAAACTCGTTCAACCTCTTTGGGTTTAGGATATCTATCATTCTCCAATTTGAAACCCAGACATGCTCTTATAACTCCAAACTTTACCCTCAAACTATCCATGATCTCTTGTACACCCGCATCCTCCGGATCCAAAAGCGGGTATTTCTCAATCAAATCTTCCATTTGCTTAATAGATTTTCTGAACTCGAGCTGAGAATGCATTTGGTTCGACCAGAATGACCCATTTTCAGATGTCGACACAGCCTCGCCGACCTCAAAGCCAATTTTGAACCCAACTTCTCGAGCCTCCTCTTTTTCTACAATTGGACCATACTTGTAGCCTTCGGCATAGCCTCCTTTTGTTCTAAAATTGTCCTCCTTCACTCCTCTCGAGATCATCCCTACGCATCGCTCCATTCCAGATAAATCTCTTTCTCTAAACAGAGTCGGAGTGAGCAACTGTGAGCCGCTAGTGATATTGGTGGCCCTTACTCGTCATCAACTAGGCAAGCGAATGGAAGAATAGCGATAGGTTTTGGAGTGGGTTGTCGAGAAACCAAGGTTGAATATTGAGTCCGAAGGAAAAGAGGGGCACGGGCATTGAAGCAGTAAATTTGGAAAATCAACATTATTCACCATATTTTTAATCAACAATATAATTAAAATTTCAATTATATAATCTGATATTTGTGTCTAAATCTTTATAAATTGAATAGCGGCATAAATGTGTAAATTTGTTACTTTGATATAAATTAATAATAAAATTTTTAATTGTTGTAAATTAATATCAAAATTTAAAAAAAATTATAAATGTGATATTCGGACCAAAATTTCAATTAAATAAACTAATATATCATTCATGTCAACTGAATTAATATTTTTAATAAAAATAATAAATTAAAATATTTTTACAAATTTTAGTATCGATTAATAAAAATTAAAAATTTTATTTGTACATTTATAAGCTATTGAATGGTAAAATCCAATGAACCCAAACAAGTAAAATCGAAACCTCTGAAATAAACCTTATCGAAGAAGCTCCATCTTCCCCCTAAACAGAGGAACAAAATGGCACTGATACTCTCTGCGAAGAGCGGAGTCGTTCTCCGACAACCACTCCGCCACTCAAGCTCCAAACTCTGCGGCCGTTCGCCTTTTAAACCGGCCGCTGCTCTCTCTTCCACTATCCACGATCCTCCAAATTCCTTCTCCCTTTCATTTAACGCCCCTGAAACACCTCTTTCCTCCATTACCACCGCCCAGCAACCTAGGGTTAGGGTTTCGGCGTCTTTATCCTCCCAGGCTTCACGGAGCCCTTCTCTTTCCCCTCCATCTGAGTTACAATCTGTGCTCACTGGATCAACACGGACTCTGACCACTGTCGTAACCCTAGCGTTCTCTTTATCACGGCTATTTCTTAATTCCCTTCAGAAATTGGCAGGAATTTCGTTTTTGCCTAATCTCAATCAATTGTCAGCTATTCGTGCTTTGCAAAGCAACCTGGTTCATTCGGTGGGGCCGCTATTCTTCGCGGCCGTTAAGGACCGGCCAAGCGGTTACTTGAACACTCCTTTGACGGTGGTGGCAGCCGGTTTGGCTAAATGGCTTGATATATACAGTGGGGTTTTGATGGTCAGGGTTTTGCTCAGTTGGTTCCCCAACATTCCTTGGGACCGCCAGCCCTTATCGGCTATAAGGGACCTCTGTGATCCTTATTTGAATTTGTTTAGGAACATAATTCCTCCCATTTTCGATACTCTTGATGTGAGCCCGCTTCTGGCTTTCGCAGTATTGGGCACGCTCGGGTCCATTCTCCATAGCAGCGGGGGTATGTATTGAAGAGAGTAGGTCAGTAATTGGTTGGCAATTTTATTGAAGAAAACAATAATTTTGAAGTTAATGTTAGTCTTTCAAGATCGTTTCAGCTTGCTGAGTTTAGTGATTCAGTGTTTGTAATACTGTAATTGAACAATTTGGTTCATATATTTATATAAATTTTGGAAAGTTTGTTATGCTATCCATGGTTATTTATGGGTTACTGCATTTTCCGTTTTTCTTTATGCATTTCTTGATGTACGTCAATGAAACAAAAAATTGGATTTGTCATAGCTTATCTTTGGCTTTTTATGTTTTACTCTTCACCTTCAGTGTTTTGCTATCTTGTTTATATTTGGATTCTGAAAATTGAAACATGGCAAAGGATGTCGAACTGGTTTAACTGTGATATGGTAACTTTCCACCAAATGAAGCTATCCTAGTTCCTAAGTCCTAATCCTAATCCTTGCCCATCTCGGAAAGAAGAACCACTTAATTATTATTCATCTCTTAGTTGCTGTTAAACTTTAATGATTTTTATTTTGAGTTTAGGATTTCAGTTAAGGTT
Source organism: Balakata baccata (assembly GCA_949630135.1). Classification (NCBI taxonomy): domain Eukaryota; kingdom Viridiplantae; phylum Streptophyta; class Magnoliopsida; order Malpighiales; family Euphorbiaceae; genus Balakata; species Balakata baccata. Next base: position 6,935 of record CATIWF010034493.1, read on the forward strand.
GTAGCCTCTAGGAGAGTCATGATTTTTCTAGTTGTTGGGACTTTTTAGGGGTCCTTTGGGATTGTCGTACCGCTGTAAAAATATATTTTAATTTTTTTTATTTAATTAACTTATTGTTTTTAATGTTTTATAAATTATTTTTAGAAAAAAAAATTTATTCACCTGCATTTAGAAAAAATAGTTTTCAAATTTCAAAAAATTTTAAAGTATTTTTTTAAAAATGCTTTTTCTGTAAAAACGCTTTTTGTCAAATATGGCCTTAGCAATTTGCCTTAGCAGTTTTGGGGTTTTAGTTCCCTAAATAATTTTGTGGCCTCTGAAGGCTTTCAGTTTTGGATGATGGTATTTTGAGTTTGGAACCAAGGATACTACATCATTGACTTTCATTTTGCTATGGCCTAACCCCATAATAGCGTTCGATAGTGAAACAGCTGAGAATTTGCCCGGTAGAGAATCCAAGATTACCTTTTTCATAATTGTTCGTCATTGTTTTAAGTTTGCACTATCTTTGGATGCAAGAGCATGTATTGACTGATCCGAAAGTGGTTCTTGACCAAGAAAGTAAAACGAGTGAACTCATTCATTGATGATCGTGACGTTCGTATTTCATTTGCACATGAAAGTATGAATACCCCTAATTTTTGCACCATTTCAACTATATGCAAAGCACAATCTAATTGGATGCACCCAAAACCCCCGAATTGGCGGATTAAATCAACAGACTCATTGCGAGTGTTAACTGCCAATGATGCAAGTGGAAGAGAATTTCTCTGAGAAAACAAAAACATTAGTTCGCAGAATTGCCATCTAACTAAATTATTTACAAGATTCTTACAGTTTTAAGGATTCTAACGGATTACGGTTTTAAGTGCTTTCCTACTTCTGTATAAAGGCATCAAAACCTGGACAAACAAAATGGTCAAAATTTGTGCCCAAAGAAACCTCCTTTGCAAACATATAGTAGGTCTAAAGCAAGTCCTAAAATGAGCTCACATGCATAAATATCAGGTGCCCAAGAACTTTTAGAACGCACACAAGTTACTTTTTGTCGAAGTAGGAAAGAAGTGTCGGCTGTTTTTTATCACCACCAATTTTAAGGTTGGCCTTCTTCCTTGCAGGGCTCTGTTGCAGTTTCTCGTTTTTACCTGTATTCAGCTTTGACTCAACTGATGGCTCTGTATGATCCCGCTTTAGTTTGCTCATTTCTTCAACCTCTCGAGGAATTGCAGTAACACATTGTTTTAAGTCTTGATCAATCATTTGGGAGGACGGTATTTCCATCTTGTCTTTGCTTTCATTTTCCTCTTTCAAGATTTTTGGTGAATCAATCTCAAGAGTTTTGTCATGCGTACTTTCTTGAGGATTTAACTCTTCTTCTCTTTTAATTTCATTCCTTGAAAAAAACTTGGAGATAGTGCTCTTCTCTTCAGTTTTAAATTTTATCTGCCAAATTTGCTCCATGCAATTATTAGTTTATTACTGACCTAGCCGGCTCTAGTCCGGTTCAGGGTAGAAACCAGCCCTTGGCCATGTCATAACTGACTAGGAGAAAAGTCAAAAGTTACAAATATGGTAAATACGAATAAAAGCCAACAAATCGTACCTCTTTAGCACACTCTGGTCCATCAAAAGATGCCTTGCCCATTGCAGTTGTAACCGGATACCAAACCTTGAGATTGAAATTTAAACATACCCCTAATACTTAAATAACAGAAGCCATGCCCAAGAAGAAAAGTAATAGGCAGAAACTAAATCCAAATAGCTCTTACCAAGTCTGAATTTTCGTAAGGTTTAAGCAAATCCAACTTAGCAGTGGAAGAACCATTCAGCCATGTATCAGTTGCTTCCTTTTCACCCAAAATTACAGGCATCCTATCTGCATTGTCACGCGTGAAAATATCATTACGCAGTTGCTTAAGCAAGGATATACAAGAGCTGAAATAATACTCAAAGTACTGTACAGAGAAGAAAAATATTCCAGTTCCCTGTATATGAGATAAAACATAAAGCTGCAGCTTCAAGTTTAATTATTTCTAATAATTTTCTACATCTTCAACCTAATAGATTCCCATCTAAATTAAAATAAGGAAATAATCCCATCAATGATGATTGATCGCCACAAGTCCATTTATTTTTCTTTACTCAGTAATATAGAACAAAATCAATTAATTACTCAACTAATCATTCTCTGCCGTGTCAGTTTCAATATTAAATCTTCTCTTCTTTTGACAGGCAAATTAAAATATTAAATAATTATTCCCATTCTTTTGGAAATATACTCGTACTTTTGAGAGGCAAAGTAAAAGACAGAAAAATAGTAGAACAACATCAATCTATGGAAACAAACATAACTCACCATGTAACCACTGTAAAGCTGAAGATGAGGAAGTTGTTATTATAGTGAAGGTGTAAGTTATCTCGCCTGTAGAAAAGCATATCCTAACACGATCATTGAAAGAGAATTCTCACTAGAAACTGACACTAAACTGGAACCAAATTTGGCAACAAAGATTTCCAGCAGAAGTTCTGCATATTGTTGACAACCAATTCAAACTGAATTATTGAAGTGCAAAAATAAACACCTAGGTTAGTAGAAATATATGCAAGAAAATGCAAAAAATCAGAATTGCTAACAGGATTTACAAATATGTCATCTTATTATGCATGTCATATGAGATATGTATTAGAAAGACCATTCACCTTCAGAATTCTGCCAGGCATCATATAGGGCAGCAAAAACGAGAGGCCTGCCATCCTTGAAATGAATGTAGTAAGGCTGCTTTCTAGACCCATCTTTTTTCCACTCATAGAACCTAAAGAATAATGACTCATTGCATGAGCTGAGCTTAAAACTTCATTTTTTAAGTTCCAACAGTAGAGAAAATACAATTTAGCATGAAATCAGCATCAAAGCATTCTTAAAAAAGTTCCAAATGAATCATGATGCATTTTCAAAAGAATTCATGAAAATCTGACATCCTGTTTATAAATACATTACATACATCCTAACTAACAAGTTCCAGAAAATTATTGGAAATTTCTAATAATGCGATATCATGGAATGATTCTGTATTTTTTAAGTTCCCATACGTACATGTAAACAAATTTCAAAACTAAAATCTTCTAATTGTTGAGTGCCAGTGATAAAAGGAGTGCAGGAATTTCACAAATATGCTGTGGAATCATACCCTTCAACTGCTACAAGACATCTTCTTTTAGGAAGTAGTCGACGAAAAGAAGCCTTTTCACCTATTGACTCCGATCGAGCATTGAACTGCATCTTGTAACATGTTAAACCATTTATTTTAAGTACTTAACATGAGATGCATTGAAGCAAAAAGTCAAGTGTCCTTAATTGTGCAAAGATACGGAGGGCAATCGACCAAAACCAGAAAACACAAACTTGACAAAACCAGTAGTCGTGGAAGACAAAAATTAATGATGTCCAATGTAACTCCTCTAATATAACCAGGCTTTAAACAGCAGCACCAAACAAACACCCAGCATATTCATCTAAAACTAGTCATGTCCAAAGTTTACAACATCAATTGGCAACTCAGCATTCACCTAATAAAAAATTAACATCAGTAAATGATCATAGAGGCCATTACCATCCTGTAGAAATCTGGTCTCTCGGTTTTCTTAGTGAAACTAGGAATCAATCCCCACGTCATACACTGGAGAGCATAACCCTCGCCATCAGATTCATCTCCTCTATGAATAACCGGCAAGTTCGATCCCGGTGAAACATTGTAAGACGGCCGGTACCTAACAATTTAGGCTCGAATCAATATACAATCTACAGTTGAGTAGATAAAAAATAAAACGGAGAAATCAAATAAGCACATTTAGGAGAAGGAAAAAATAAATTACCGATCCATGTTAACATAACGGACGGGACCGTCGGTGCGGTGACAAGCTCTAGGGATGTCATCGGCCCTGAGAGTACAACGAGCTCTGCCACACATTCTTCTCTTGCGTCTTTAGCCACTAGTGATTCTCTTCCTTTGCTGCCAGTCAATGTCCTCTCCGTCAATTGAAAAGTGAATATAGAGCGAGGGCGGGAAGAAAGTGCCTTCCTTGGTCTCTGTTGTTGTAACCGATTGAGGACCGTTAGATTTCTATACCTTCTTGAGATTGTGGTTCCCACGTGGACGATGTACCATTCAGATCGTGTCTGTCACACGTGCGCACTAGCCTTCAGTGTTTGTTGTCACTATAAAAATTCGATTGAATATTATGTTAACTCGTACTGAACCTACCCACAAAGCGCTATGTTTGGATTGAAGCTTGGGTTTATACTATTTTTTTTATCTTGGGATTTTAAAATCTATAAAATTTATAAATTCTGAAAATTTTATTATTTACTTTAACTATAAAATTTATTGATTAATAATTTAATTATCTTTATATTTTGTTCAATGATCATAATCATTTGATTTAACAATTAATTTCTAATTTTATTATTTATTAAATATTGATAATTCATTATTAATTAAGCATATACAATTAATTTCATAATATATTTCAAAATTTTAAAAACAAAATTGGTCATTTTATGAGTTAAAAAATAAAAAAATTAAGTTATTATATATTATAATATTTAATTATATTATTAAAAAATATTTTTTATTAATAATTTAATACATATTAATACTATATTATACAAATAATAATAATAATAATAATAATAAGTTGAAATTGAAATTGAAAGAAAAATAGTTTAATAAAGATAGTTTTAGAATATTATGTGGATTTTGGACTTTTCCACATAATATGTAAAAATCAAATCATTTAAAAATGAAAAATTTTGGTGAATGAGTGATTTTTCTAAATTTATGAATTTTAATATTTTTAAGTATTCAATCAATTGATTTGACATAAATATATGAATTGTTTAAAATTTTTCATTTAAAGTTCTTCAATTCAAATATTGCCAAACACCATTTGGATAGAAAGATTTTAAAATCTATGATTTAAAATCAATTGATTGTAAAATTCATAAATTTTAAGAATTTTATCGTCTGGTTTTACTATAAAATTCATATATTAATAATATAATTACTCTTACACTTATATTTAGTTCAATAACTACAATCTATATATTTAACAATTAATTTTCAATTTTACCCTTTATTAAATATTGATAATTTATTATTAACTAAACATATACATTCAATTCTACTACATACTTACAAATATAAAAAATAAATTTATTATAAGTTATAATATTTAATTACAATGCTAACAAATATTTTTTATTAATAATTTAATGCTCATAATAATAATAATAAAACAATTAGTTGAAATTAAAAGAAAAATATTTTTTGCTTTTTTTATGATTAAAGATAATTTTAGAATATTATTAATTTATTATGATCGGTGTTAAAATAAAAAAATTTAGCAACAATCTCTCATTATTCAAAATTTATGAAGTTTGGACTTTTCCACTTATAAGGTAAAAATTAAATTCTTAAAAAACGAAAGATTTTAGTGGATGAGATATTTTTCAAAATATATATATTTTGACAATTTTTAAGTAAACAAAAGATAAATTTAGTATAAATAAATAGATTGTTCAAAATTTATCAATCATAATATTTCAAGACTCCCTTAACCTTAAAAAAATGCAAAAACCATTTTTTTTAAATTTCAAATAACTATTTTATTATTATTATTTGCATAATATAGTATTTATACGCATTAAATTATTTATAAAAAATAATTTTTTATTTATACCAATCAAATTAAATATTATAACGAATAATAATTTGGGTAAATTATTAATACATCATTGAGATTAGCTAGTTAGTCCCTTTATTTGTAGAAATAAATTATAAAGTCTCTCATATTTTGTTCCAATAAATAAAAATACATTTTGCTAATTTTGAATATAATATTATGTTAGTCAACTAATAAAATACTAAAATAACCCTTATTTATTTTTGATAAATTTTACATTTTATTAATTTAAAAATATAATATTAAAAGAGAATGACAAATTTGACATTTTGATATAAAGTTGATGGTATTCAAAATTTTTTGATATTTTTATGTTTTTTAAAGAAAAAATAATGACAAATTTGACATTTTATTTATATGTATCGGAAAAAATTAACTGAATAACTATTTAATGTATTAAATCAAAATTGTGAAACTTCATATATATTTCAAAAAATAGAAAGATTAGCCAATATATTCAAATTTTAGGAGTTATAATAATTTAGCCTAATAATTTCTCTTTTAATAATAAATAAGTTATATTCAAAAGTTTAACTTATCATATATATATATATATATAAAGTGAGAGAAAACTATTAATTTTATTTTTTTATTAAAATAATAAATATTATTTTTTTAAAATATATAATGAAATTGATTATATTTATTTAATAATAAATTTTCAATATTTAATAAAAAGTAATAAAACATAAATATCAAGAAAATTACATTATATTCTATAATCAAACTAAATAATACAATTATCAATATCTATACATCTATAAATTTAAAATCTTTAAATTTTATAAAATATACGGGTTTTAAATTTTCCAATCCAAATCCAAAGCTGCCTTAGCTTAAAGTTAAAACCAGGTTCTAGCCGGTTCGCCACAGGCTCCACACTTGATAGTACTCACTTATCGCCAAGTTATCTCCCTACTCTCATGTTTTCCCGCATAAAACAACTACAGAGCTTTTGCCCCCGCCTTCAATTCGTCTCCAAATATATACGGTCTGTTAGAACTGAAGTTAGTACAAATAGGCAGAGGTCCAGGCTGCTAGCCTTTACACTAAAAAAGACTGATGAGAAATTGGAGTGGTGAATAGTTGACGACGAGATGCACGAGATTGGAGATCATATGCCTCCTTGAGAGCGTTTTGTTATTCGCTGGGACAACATCCCTAACAAGCGTCGTAAACAACTAAGAGAGCAATTAATGTGTCGCACTTGCCTCGTTCTCAGGGAATCAGTGAGTTCTCAACCCCCTCCCTCCATGCGTTTTATAGCGTTTGAATGTTACCTTTTCACTTATTAACTTATAAATTCTATAGTTAAAAATATACTTGAATTTTTTTTTGTTTAATTATTATTTGTTATTGTTTGACTCATTGGTAGTAAATTCAATTGCAACTACGTACATTTCTACATTTCTGAGTCACTAAAGACTTTGTTTGGATGGGGTAGAGAATGGTATTAATGGAAGTATATGAAGGGTAAGATAGGAATGGAAGGGAAAATAAAAGAAAAAAATGACAGAGAAATAAAATAAGAAAGATAATTAAAGGAGGGTAAGTATTTAAAATGATAAAAATAATCTTATACCTAAAAATAATTTTATGTCAAAATATAATCAAGATTGCAAAGTAAAATTTTTTTTATCATTTTATTGATATTTTTAAGTTATAATTATTCAATTAATAAAATAATGAATCCAAGAAAAATAATGAATTCAACACAAACTAACTATTTAAGTTTTTTTTTTTTTTTACATAACAAAGCATAGTTCAACAAAATAGAATAATAAATATTAAAAAAAAAAGAAAGTTTTACTAACTTGGACTTTGAAGAAGAAATAAATGGGTAGCAGGTGATAGTAACGGTGGTGTATGAAAAAATAGGGTTGTATGGTATTTTTGTAACAACCATTTACCCTACATTTGATTAATAATGTAAATGGATGTTATCCGTTCATCTGTCTTAAACAATCTACTAGATTAAAATACTTTTATTTTTTTCTTTTATTATTATTATTATTATATCTCTTTTTTTAGACCTATAACTATTTAATTGATTAATAAATGTATACTATATAAAAAAAATATTATTTTATATTTTGATATGAAACATATATTTTTACACTATAATTTCTACATATTATTGTACTTAAATACCCCACTACATACATTATATAAGAAAATCTTGATAATATATTACAATACTTCTTCAAAATATATCAAAATAAATTTGAAACTTTAAGCTGTTGTCCGTTTGGATTTCCTTTTTCTTCTGACAATTAATCTAATGTTTCAGACCTTTTATTCTTACACGAGGAAAATTTATCCGCACTAAGCTAATAGCTTAGTGGTGCTTCAAATGATGAAAATAATACGTACGATGCATTTATAAATGTTATACATGTCATAGCATAATACCAATATCACAAATAATATTTCACATATATTCACATATTAAATATGCCATATAATTTTTCTTGTAAAAATGCGATTTTATTCTTTCGTTATCTTTATTTATAATATTTTTTATTATTATTTTTAGTCAAACCACTAACACTTTTGTTTGAACTTATTAGTAGAAATATAAGGATTTGTCATTCCTGACACTTGTATTTGTTGCTATTATCGGCTTTCTTTTATTTGCTATTACCTTTTTTTTTCGATATTGTCATTTCTGGCCTTTATTATTTTTATAGCAAGCGTTGTTTTTTCCTTTATTGGCATGTCAACCAATTCTCTATTCTAGTTTAAGTCTAAGTGTGTTCGGGTTTCGATATAATTATTATTACCACCGGATTATTGATATTATATGTATACTTATGAATACGTAATGCCTATATAAACAATTGAATATCAAATAACCAACAATTATTATATGTAAAATGTACCATATAAAAAAAATACCACAAAACAAACTTTCTCATGCATGACATATTCAAGTCCTGGGTTTATAACCCAATTTTGCCCTATTTACACTCATAATCTGACTTTATAACTTTATAGGATTTTATTTCTTATTGGCTTAGATTTAAAATACAACAAAAATCACCTCAATCCGAGTTTTCTACTAAAAGTTATGGTCAAAATACCGAATAGTGTTACAATACTTTTTACCTAGTATTTTCATAGTACTCTTATATCTGAACTTTTGTGATCGAATTTTGACTTAAATACAAGCTGAATTTCAATTCATGATCTTCATAATATTTTTAACTCTATGTTTTACCTATCATTTCCAATTGGTTTCAGGACAATCAAACCTATATGGGCTAAGTTATAGTCAATTTAATCAGCATTGTTCTAATGCAAGTGCAATATGGCACTTGTAGGGTTCATGGCAATTCAAGTATTTCAATAACCTAATTCATTCATATCATATCCAAAATTTCCAGATCACATCATCATGCATAAAAATCAATATTTTATATTAATTTACTACTATTAGCAACCATTTTTCATACAAGGTACTTTATAAGTCACATGCAAACATACATTTCATACAAATTTCACATTTTATGACATGCACAATTTTTATTCAATAAACACTTATTTATACACCCCCAAATCAATCTCTTTTCCTTCTTTTTTTTCTCTTGCTAAGTAGCTTTTCCCTTACCTTTATCTATCTCTTGGTGGCTACTTGCTTGGCCTTAATAAAAAAAAGAAAACAATGTCACTAAATGACACATCCAACTATTGTTTATGCATGAACATTAAATAATAATCATAATGCTCCTCTACCATTTTCCATAACTTCATTTCTTCCTCTATTTACTTTATTTGAGTTCATATTAACCTAATGTCATTCCCTCCATTTAGGATAATCAAAACAACCTTATCAATTTTAAATTTTTTTCTATAATATTCAATATTAACTAGTCATATACCCAACATCAACACTTCTAATCATCTTCCATCACATATCCCCTTCATAGGGCAACCCCTTCCTCACCATTTTAGGTTATGTTTTATTAGCTTTCAAGTCACAAAACCAATTTCCATGGTCATCTAAACTAAATTTCAACACAATCCAATTCAATCCTACAATTCTCCCCCTTCCAACACAACATCAATACAAGTTCACAACTTCAAGTAAAACTCTAATATAACACTTCCAATCACAACATCAAACTACAATAGTCTCAAATACATGCAATAAGGTTGAATTTAAGAAGAATAAACTAACCTTGATGAATCTCCAAGTTTGGCCAAATTTTTTCAAAATTCTTCTTCCTTTTCCACTCTAACTCACTTTTATGATAGAATTTCTCTAATTCTTTAGTTTATATCTCTTAAATTCTTCCTTTCCACTTTTTTTGAAGCTTGATGGAATAAAAAAATGGAGGGTTTGGAGAGGATTTGGTTGGCCAAAGGGAGAGAAGAAGAAGAAGATTATGACTTTTTGGATGAGTGAAGAAAATGCCACTAATTTTGATCTTTATACTAAATTTAGGATTTGTGGATCCTACTAATTAGTTTAATCTCTCTTTAGTCTATGAACTTATTTAATCTTGATTAAATTTTAATTATGACAAATTCCTCTTGTGCCACAAATTTCCTAGTTCTTATACATTTTTCCCTAACAATTTCGGTAATACTGATTTTGTTCATAGGGTAATTTTTATTTTTCCTTATTCTTCCACAAATATTTTTATTTTATATTATTAATATCCCTATTTATTTTTTCTCATAATTTTTTTTTCATGGGTTCAAATTTAGATTCTGACATGACCAATACGTCCGACTATTGTCACGCGCGATTTGAGCCAAAATCGCTGAACGTCACAATTTTAAAACTAAAGATTAATTTTAAGTTTTTACAAATGAGATGAGGATTGGAAAATAAATTAATTTTTGTCTTCAGTATTTCAGTTATCCGCCTGTAAATCCCAAAATGGGGGTAAGAAAAATATATTAAGAGACTAAAAGAGAAGGGAAAGGCTTACCATTCCTTACCCTTCATTTACTCTCTATTTTTCATGTCTCTTTCATCCCAAACATGGGTAATCAATTAATTTTTTCTATCCTTCCATTACTTCCCCTCTTCTACCCCTCCCAAACAATGCGTAAGATTTGATCTCGTAATATGTAAAAGCTAATTTGAAGAGATATTGTAGAAAATTTGTGTAAGGTTTACACTCTCTTTTTTTTTTTTTTTGCTCCCTTCATTTTTCTAATGGCAATATTTATATAGAGAAAGAAGTGTACTATCCCATAACTTGTATGGAAGTCCATATGGCTTTTAAGAAATGAAAAGGAGATTGAGACGTCTACACTAAGGTCTCTTTTATCATGACATTGCCTAGAATAAATTGAAATATTACTGATAATTATCTTCATTTCTTATAGATGGGAGCTTGAATAGCTACTCTACCTGATATACTGATTTAAGAATGTGTATGTGCATGTGTGTGCTCTTAGAGTCCGAGTTACTAACAAAAGATCATTTGCTTTTGTGTCTTAATATATTTATTGTACTTGAAGGAGCATGAACCTTGGTGCAAGAGATATATGGAACTTTATCAGGAACTCAAAGAGAATTGGGAGAGGCTATACTGGGATGAGGGCTACTCTAAAAAAATTGCCCAAGATCATGCAAACTATGAGTCTGCTGAGGATGATGATCAAGATTTTAACCCTTATAGGTTTGTTTGTACAAGTTTCTTCTCCTATTCTATTCCTATCCCTGGCATATCCTCTTATACGTGTACATATACAAGTTTTTAAGCATTATTATTTAATCATACTCATAACAATCATTTTATCTTTGGAACTTATTGCAAATATAGTAACCCCATTACTCATAAGCAAGCCAGTGCCACAAGAACTTGTGGCTTTAGCTTGTAAACAACATATATTTAAGCTTTTTTTGTTTTGATTTCAAATTTTAACTGTTGCCTAACAGTTACTTATATGTAATTTGTGTATGTCTGTCCAACTAGTCTATCAAATCCTAAACCAAGGAGGGAAGAGATTCCTGAGGCAACCTAAGTGCAGTGGTTGGTTCAATTGCTGATATCACTGCATCACATTAATCAAATGTTAGACAGTCGAAATTGGTTAATCTTAGACCTATAAGTGATTTCCGTACAAATTCAAATTCGTCATAAGTTCAAGTAGACCAAGATAAGCAAAACAATGACCTTATAAATCTTAACAAACGTAATATTCTTTCCTCTTCATTTGAATGATTTGAATGACGTTAGTTGTGCAAAACAACTTTGCCCTTTAGATTTAGATGACTTTTAAATGTAATTTTGTGGTCACATGTTTTGACCGCTTATAAGTGAAAACAAGTAAGAATCAAATTAAAATTCAATCACTATAATGTAATGCAAGCAAAGTTATTTTTAATTCATCATTGACTTTGAGGGGCCAACCAACGAAGGCCTTCTAAACATTTTTGGAATCCTCTTATCATATTATATATTAATATTGTTGAAAATTTTGGGGTTGCCATGCTCTGCCTCCTTTTCCTTAAACAAGCAATGGCCTCGAAATTCTATCCTGCTGCTTAGCTTAGTCTAGTTATATTTCCCTTTGAAGTTATTAATCATATTTTGAAATTACAAGAATATATAGGGGGCTAGGAAGACATTAGATATATTTTGCTATGATAATTTTCCATCACAGTTCTATGCCATTATTTTATAATTAGTAAAGCTTAGTTTTCAATAGCAAAGTCATTGTTTTGGGTAGAGATGCCTAAATCATTATATTTTATATCTTGCTTGTCTTACAGAAGCAGGCGATTTGAGCAGATGAAGGTATGAATTCAAATGATAAATGTTCTCTTCTCTTAAGGATATGATCTGACACTTGCTAAGATCAAATCACTAAATTTATGATACCTTCACGCTGCTGATTGGACTCTGAAAGCAGGACCATGGTTTTGGGAGAAATAGACAAGATAATACATGGGAAACGGCCGGCCAACTACGGGACAAATTCAAGGGATATTTCTTAAACTAGAGTGTTTAAAAATTATATTTATAAATTTATGGTAATTTTAAAAATAATTACAAATTTATGGTGACGTACGCCAGTCCAACTGGCGCACGCACCACGTGGCCTGTGTGCGCCACTTCAACTGGCGCACCAGTTGAAGTGGCGCACACAGGCCGCGTGGCGCCACTTCAATTAAATGCAGACAATAGCTTTTTTTTTTAAATTAACTAAAATTTAATTAACAAACAATTAATAATAATAATACAGATTAGCTTTTAAAAAAATATATGAGTCAAATAATAATAATAATAATAATAATAAAAATTTACATGATGCCTGAAAAAAAATAATAATTTTTATAAATTTTTTCTCCATTTTTTATTCCTAAAAATTTTTATAAATTATTATTTTTTAAATTTTACTTAATTTATGATTAAATTCTAAATGATTCAATTTATAATTTATTAATTTAATTTAATTTATTTACTTAATTTTTATTAATTATTACTAA